>KZ994327.1:0-12898 GCA_003614705.1 Blyttiomyces helicus | reverse complement strand
GGAGCGACCTTCGCGACAGATACAGAACCCCTGGGTCGCCTCACCGCGCCAAATCCCGCGATATGCGGGCGAACATCGCCTCTCGCCGTGCGTGAAGATATAGCGGAGCTCGGCACGGCGATGAAGGAATTGGAATCGAAGGGCGCCGCGACGCAGATCACGGTCCTCCCAGCCCGCGCGATCACTTCCCCCACTCTCCAAATGAAATCCCTCCATTGGTATGCGTACCCATACCCTGGCCACTTTTGGACTTTCTGGAGATTTTCCTATGGTTTTTTCATTGTGAGCTCCCAGTCATCGAGTCCCTTTTCAATAGAAAAAATTTGGGACCTCTGACCGGATATCCCAAATTGCGCCGGACGCTGTCAACGCAGGGCACAGGCAAAAGTTCAGCAGGACGCAGGCGCTGCTCGCAGGGGGAACGGCAGGCCAGTGGGCGTAAGCGCAAGTCCCAATCGCCATCCGCCCCGCAACCGGTTCCGACACCGCCAAAGAGCCCCAAAAATTCTAAAACCTATCGAGTCAGCCGATGCATCAGTCCAATTGCCCCGCCATGCATTGGCTTGATGTCTACCCACACCCCCATTTCCCATAGTGCAGTTTGTACAACCATGTGTTTAGATAAGAACCAGCCTCTAGGGTTTTTTTAATTTCATTCTTTAACCGCATGCGGCGAGCTTGAAGCTCGACAACTACGCTAAATATCGCCAAAAAAGCATTCCTAGAAACGCTTATATCACAGAAAAATCGAGATTAGGAGAATTCCAACTTCCCATAAAAGTCTAGTTTCAATAATGATATAGACACTGTTCTCTGTGTCCACTGAACCATACATTGAACCATATATTGATACCCTCTTTTGCACATTTCTTCCTTTTCTGGGACAAATATTACAGGTATTTTCTTTTTGCAAAACTCTGGAGAGAAATGTTCCTCCCAAACCTCCTCTTTCTCATCTCTCTTCTTATTTCTTCTTTCCATTTTCTAAATAGGTCCCGACTTAGTATTCAGAAGGTTTCCAGATTTTTCTTGTGCGACATCTGCACCAGACTCAATAGGTGTCTCTCCGTTGACAACCTCTCCTCTGACAATAGAAAGGAGGCACAATCCTTACCCAAACAGCATCGCGACAACATCATGTATGTTGACTCCCCCTAGAGCGACGAATAATTTCCATTTCCTGGAAACAATTCCCATTCTCATGTGCTTCTTTGCGGTTCCTTTCTTTACTTTTTCTCTTACATCTCAGGGAGTCTCGCAAGGCCTCTTGCAAATTTGCTCAGGAACAACCTCAAGTTTATGCCTCTTTCATCGTAGACGGGATGGACGGAAGAAAAATCAACCTCCCTAAATATTTCAACAAACCTGAGGCCAATAACATTGTCTTAGCCCTTTGCTCCCACATCACTGGTGGTATTGATAACCGGTCGAATATCGGCTTTGCTTTAGTTGATCTCTGTCAATATCGTCATGACTCCAATCTTGCCCTCTCCGTCCTCCGTCACTCTGTTCTCAAACTTCAAACTCGGCCCAAAGACCTTCCACTCGAACTCCACAACACCTCAAAAGAAAACAAGAATCAGCTCGTCATTTGCATTCTTGCCATTCAGATCACCTTGAGGCTTTAAGTTTTCCCGACAGAGATCTTTCTTGACTTTTTTATTTCTCATAGTTGTCTTTTTCATACCGTCATACCCACTAGATTCAAGCAGACTTTTTACCTGTTTGCCAAGCACCCAAGGATGCTGCCCAAATGTTCTCATGCTTAGCTAAAGCTATCAGCCACACTAACCTTGAAACCCCGCAAATCTTCTTGGCCACCATCCATAAGTCATACCAACGTTGACAACCTCCTGTTCTTATCAACCACGCTGCAAACTTTGGTGCTCTTATCACTCGCATTCGAAAAGATGAGCACCATCAACTTGCTTGCTTTTGCACCTTTCCTGTCCTCATGGATCCAAGAAGAGCTCTATTGCGGTGTGTTTCAGACTCGAAACCGCTTCCCATTGGTGATATTTTTTCATCCCAAATACTGTTGTCCTTTTTCCATATTGATAGACACAAACTACCAGTCTCTGATCCTTCCTTCCATTCCAACAGTTACTTCTCTCTTCGAAACCATCATCCTGCCACTATTTCCTTTTTCAACTACGAGTTCCTCGGCCACCCCTTTCATCCCGATGCAGAACTCATTAAAGGTATTTTCTCTGATCAGCTTCTGCCTATCTTCAATGAACCAAAGCTGGACGGTATAATGTCCTCTGAGACCGGGAACCTGTGGTTCAAAGATATCATACCTGCTGTCAAACAAGATGTTCACGTTCCGTGCCCTCCCATTGCTCAAAACTCCAGTCGTCCCACAAACCTCATTCATGCTCACTTTCAACACATAACCACTCTGCTACATCACCCCATTCAAGAGACTTGGACATCTGCACCACTTCACAATTCTTCTCCCAATCATACTGCATCTACCCAACTGCCGGGACCATGACTTCAAAATCTATGCACCACATTGCAAACTTCCCATAAATGCCTTGATAACAATGTCTATCTCAGCTGCCGTTGTGTCCAACTCTCCCATTGTAGTAAACCGCGAGCTGTTTCACTGGGGTCTCCTACACTTTGGGGCTCCCTCCGAGGGGTGAAGTGTCAAAGTCTCCTTCTAGGTGTGAGAAGATGTAATGAAAGATGATTCCCAAAGCGGCCGCTGCCGGTAACTAGCCTAAGGGCAGGGCGCTAAGCTGCATACAGGCGCAATGTAGATGATGAGGGGATACAGGGGTGGGCTTAGCCCATCTACGGCGTGATATGTCAGGACTTCTTAAGGCTGGGGACGACACTCGCTCCGACCGGGCGTCCCAGGGCCGCCCCCGTAGAGGAATACGACAGGGGTCCCAAGTAGCGGCGCAGATGCGCTTTATGACAATCTCCCAGATTTTAACCAAGTAGCACAACTGTCCAAGCAGCAGGTAGAGGTGAAAATCTTATGAGAATGACTGTCGGCAACACAGGCTAAGAGAAAAGGCACCTGCCACCATACATCCCCAGTTTGGGAGAGGCCAACCAAAACAGCATGGTCAACTTCCTATCCTAGTGCTTCTCCTTTACTCATCTCCTTGTAAGTTTGCCTATCTGATGGGCGGTGAGGTTCGATTTGGGGAAGATTCTGACGATTAGCAATTATTGCCTTACGGTGTTGTTACCGTTGTACTTCTTACGATCAGGAGTCTTTCCGACCAGCAGGCTTTTGATCCAAGCGCGAGTCTCCCAAAGCTCGTTCACACCGAGTGCAAAACTCCCGATGCTTGGGGTTCTGGGGACGTCATTCAAGGTCCCGGTGGTGCAGGTAGGCATTGCCCATACACCTGACCAGCAGGCAACTGGCTTTTGACAGCTCGGGCGGCTGTGTTCGGGCCCATAGAGGCGGAGCCCTGCCCCTTGACCCTCTTCCAAGACGAGTGTATAGCTCTGAACAGTTGGGGCTCAGGCGACCACATGTTGAGCATCCTCCTCCCGACGCTCCGAAAGTCCCTGTGATGCAGGTAGGCAATGCCTCTACACCAGACCATCAGGCAACTGGCTTTCGATGGCGCAGGTGGCCATGCATCGACCCTGCCCGTATAGAGGCGGAGCCCAGCTCCCGGACCCTCTTCCAAGCCAAGCACATAGCTCCCGATGCTTGGGGTTCAGGAGACCATGAGCCGAGCATCCTGCTCCCGAGGCTCCAAAAGTCTCTGTCACGTGGGTAGCCATGGCCGCTACACCTGACCAGCAGGCAACTGGCTCTCACGTCTGCACTGGTGGCTAATGCCTCCACCCCGGCCCTTGTAGGGGTGGAGCGGCGCTGATTGACCCTCCCGGTGAGGTGAGCGCGAAGCTCCCAACCCTCGTTGTCAGATTTTTTTCTTCCATAATGCTTGGGGTGTGCAGACAAGGGTGTTACCAACCTAGAAGCGGGGCGTGCAAAACCACTTGCCATCGGCGGAGGTAGAAGGGTCGAGGTACGGCTTCAAGATGTTGACATGAATTTAGAGGTATGCCTCGGCAACGTTTGATGCGCCCAGATCGAGCTTTTAGGTGACAGGGGTAGGGCCTTGTGTGAAGACGGCCAAGGGGCCAGTCTAACTTGGCACGAACTTGCGGGGTAGGGCAAGCCTTAGGTGGATATGGATTCCGTCAAGGTTTGGCATGACCTTTTCGCCCACCTTGTGGACAAGGCCTACGTTGAAGTCGCAGGTGTATTGGTCCTTTGAGCCCTTGATCCTCTTACGGACAATTTTCTGGCTCACGTCTTGGTCGGCGACATAGCGGTCAAGTTCTGCGTGGTCAGGTTTGTCGGTAGGCCTGTTGACAGTGTCAAGGAGAGCTAACTCAAGGAACATACGCTCGGTAGTGAGAAAGGGGGGCGATCCGCTGCTGCGAGCGGGGGAGCAATTGATGAAAAACTCCAGGAAGGGAAGGAGGGACACCCAGTTGGCCCCTATACGCTTTGTATACTTGCCCAGCATGTGCTTAACCATCTGGATCATCCCTTCACAGGTTTTGTCCGTTGTTGATGGCGAGCCATGGCAACCGAGCTCTTGATCCTGGCCATTTTGGTGAAGGCTTCCCAGAAGTCCGAGATAACTTGTGTGTCGCGGTCTGTTACAAAGATGTTGGGCCAGGTGAACTGAGCGTAGACACAGGAGATGTAGAGCCTGGCAGCTGTCTTTTTTCGAAGTGGGCATGATGATAGCGGGCCACCTAGTGTAGTCAGTGAAGCCCATGCAACGGTAAAGTTCTTTGCCATAAGGGCCATACGCTATGGGGCACGTGAACTCATCAAACCCAACCGTCTTCCAACACTAGTCCTGAACGGCATGCTGTGTGAGGAACTCGTAGCTGCGCCATCGGGTCCTTGAACTGCTGACAGTTCACGTTAGACAGCTAGACACGTAGTCACCAATCTCCTTAACATCCCCGGCCAATACCCCTGGGCCACCACCTTTGCCACCGTTTTGGATATGACCTGGTGTCCGCCCTCACTAACCTGATCATGGTAGCGTGCCAGGACGTCAGGTTGCATGGCCTCTGGGACATAGAGTCAGTCCTCGTAGTAGGGGAAGCCCTAGCGGAGTAGGTGTTTCTTCAGATCCCCCGTGCGTGTTGCTGGGGTAGATGCGTCCAGTCGTACGTTGATGTCGAGCGCGTAGTTGTTGGTTTCAAAGTACTTGAGGAGCTCACTGGCAGCTGTGTGTGATGGTGTGGAGGCGTTCTTTGCACAAGATGCATCACAGGATGTATTGTGGCTTGCAGGAGAGCAGGTCTGGGACGGGTGGTACTGCTGCAGAATGTACTCTATGTCAAAGTCAAAACTTTGAAGTTACTCGATTCGTCCGGCTTGCCATTGGCACAGCTTTGGTTGGGTGTTAATGTATATCAGCGATATATGGTTGGTGTATGCCCTGAACTGCTGACCAATGAGTTGACGCCACTTTGCTCCTAGGATCTTGATGAGGGCAAGGAGCTTCTTTTCGTGAAAGGGGTAGTTTCGTTTCGCGGGTTTCATCTTGTGGCCAAATAAGCTAATGGGTCAGAGGCAAGGAGAGTGAGTCAGGCAATTGATTGTAGTGGGCAACGGCGAAGAAAATGGTCAATTTCGCTGGCTGCTTGGGCTACCCATCCTCCGACAGCAAAGTCTGACACATCAGAGAGCACGTAGGTTGGCTTTGGTGGGTGGTAGCATGTGAGTACTGGTGTCGTGTAAATGGCAGCCGCTAGGAGTTGGAACAACTGTTCCTCCTTCGCTCTCCATTTAATTTAAACGGGATTGTGCCTGACTGAAGGCGTGACAGGGGTAGCGTTATCCAGGAATAGCCATCAAGGTAGTTGCAAGGGAAGTTGCTGAAGCCGAGGAACACTTGGATGTCGGTAGTGTTGCGAGGGGTAGTCCATTTGCAGATGGTGACAATTGTTGAAGGCGCAATCGACAGGGCGTCATTGCTCAGTTTGTGTCTGCAGAATTCGACGCGCAACTGGCCCCATTAGCACTTCAATCGCTTGATTTTGAGTTGTTTCTCGGCAAGGATGTGGAGGACCTTGTCGACATGTTTTATGTGGTCTTCCTTGGTTTTGTAGTATATGAGGATATCATCAGGTATGAGATGACATAGCTGTCATAGAGGTGGCCAAAGAAGTGATTGACCATTCCTTGGAACAATCGTGAGGCCGAACCGCATCACGACATATTCAAAAGTGGCCGTAGAGAGTTTGGATCCCAGTTTCGTCGATGCTGTTGTCCGCGACGTGGATTCCATGGTAGGCATCCTGAACGTAGATAAATGAGAAGTACTTAGCCTTTGATACACCGTCACGCATCTCCTGCAGGCTTGGCAGAGGCGTTTGGTTAAGTTTTGTGACGCTGTTGAGTCCGCTGTAGTCAATGTTGTAAAGCGCATTGGCGCCAAAAGATTGGGCTACTGTGGTATTGCTCTACGGGGGTGGCCCTTGGACACTTGGATGAAGTGAGTGTTGGACTTAGCCTTGAGATATCCTGACATGTCCCGCTGTATATTGGCTGAGCCAGATCCCGTCTACATCTGCCCTGTATCCCTGTACTTATACAAACCCCATCCAGCACAACATAAGGGCCTGGGAGAATAAGCATCATGGGGAAGAAGGAAAGCTTCTACGCATTTTGGAGCATCGACTCCATGAGATCTGACTGCTGATGCTGTCCGCCCCATGATCCCAGACCCCCAATGGCTCGTAAATCATGAAATCGAACACTTTTATAAATGCATGGCACATGAAGCAGTTCCAGTAAGAAATAATGATGCACTTCTCCCCTGATCCGAGCAAATCTAACTGAATCCGGATCCACTCGACAAAGGTCCTCCACAAGAAGGATCTCTACAAGCAGAGAATGGCCAGATGCTAACTACCTCCAACTGACTCATAGGCTGATGTCGGCACGGCCAGGTTTGAGGATCGAGAGTATGTGCCATGAGCAGCTAGGTAGTCATGGAGGGGGATGGTGAACATGACTTTGCGGATGCTGTGACCCTTCACGTTAGCGTTGGAGACCACCAATGCTTTGCATCCAGAGTACCAAAGGATTCGAAAAAAGGGCCTGTTGAGCCTACGATGGGCAACATAGGGATTGACAACTATGGGGGGGAGGGGGAGGTTTTCAAAAGAGATCAGTGTTTTATCACCGTGCATGTATTCGCTTGCGCGATTCGCACTGATACCCTGGTGAGCCGCTGGGGGAATGGGTGTCACCTCCAGCGGCCTTACAAGTCCTCCCTGTCACCTGTTTAGCCAAGCATACAGCCCTGGTTGGGCCAACCCCTGTCGGCTTTTGGATCACTGTCCTCCCATAGGCTGTAGTTGGGCCCCACGTTGTTGATGCTGACAAAGGGGGTGCGCTCGAGGTAATCTGACTCGGTGTTGCGGTAATTGATCATGATCTTGTGGATGGCAGAAGCGATGCCTTGTCCACCAACTGCTCGTCTGTGCCTGGCATCTTAGGGGTTCCCAGTGGGGCGCATAACGCTGTTAGGGTCTTAGGGGGAGCCGCAGTGCTCCCGTTGTGGGCGCGACCTCTGCAGCCGTCGCAGATGGTTTTCCAGGTCAGGTTTTGGAGTCGCGCCGCATATCTGCCACGTTAGTTGCCGCAAGCGGCGCCACGCGCACGGTTGAAGCAACTGGCGGGGTCGTCCAGCCATCCTTGTGCAAGTGGTAGTTAACACGGCCTCCGCCTTGACCGCCTTGTCCACCTCCATACTCTGCTCAGTATTCTTTGTACTCCCCAATGGTCTTTCCGCCTTTGCTGTCCATCCAGCGCTTGGTGCTGTTCAGCCTACCACCTTCGGGGGTAAATCTCTCCGTGAGCTGGTCCTCCTGTAGTTTCATGTCCATCTCCTCCTTTGTCAACTTTTTCTCATCAGCGAGACCAAAGTTGGTCTATGCGCGCACAGCCGCAGTGCATACCATCTCCAGGTTAACTGCAGGGCCCCAGCACATACCATTTCCAGGTCAACCTCCAGCCTGCCTCCCTCCTTTCTGTTCTCATACTCTACCACCAACTTGTGGAGATTGACGCCCACTTTAACGAAGCATGTCCTTGTAGTAGTCAATGTAGTCCAGCTCCTGGATCTTCTTTCCATTGTTATGCTTGTGGGCCCGGTCCTCTGTGCTCTTTAGTTTGGGGAGCTTGATGTTTATCTTGTTTAGGCTCACGTTGAGGTGAATCTTCCTGAGCTTGCGGCTGGTAGAGTTTACGACGTTCTTCGAGGAGAATTGCTTGTGAACAGCTTTTAGAAGTCGTTGATCGAAAGGAAGCCGCTGTTGTCCTCGTATTCCTTTTTGCGCGCACGGAACCAGGTGTTTGCGCCTCCGCCGAGAACATCTTCAGGAGCCGACACTTATCCTGGTCAGAGTTGTTTGGGTCCCCGTCAAAGGCAGCGATGTAGGCCCTGACAGAGTTGACGAAGTCGGCGGTCTTCTCAATGCTGTTCTCGTGATGGGTGAACTTGAGGACCTGCTCCTTGAGGAAGGCTCCGGTGGACTTGAGGGTCTTCATGGCAAGTTGGTTTACCGGTGCCAGCGGCAGAGACAGGGGCGTGGGGGGACAGATGGCCACCAGCAGCTGGACGAACGGGGCCAGTGTCAGGGTGAGACCAGCAGGTTTCCCTTGTCCGCGTCCTTGTCGGCATGATGTCAGAGAAGTGAATGGAGCGGTGAGGGGGTTCTGCTTTTTGGCTTCTTTTGTGGGGAGGTCAGGACCAGTGGGGCTACCATGTAGTAAACCGCATAATGTTTTACTACATGGTCTTCTACGTTTCAGGGCTCCCTCTGAGGGAGAAAGTGTCAAAGTCTCCTTCCGGGTGTGAGAAGAGGTAAAGAATGATGATTCCCTAATGTGGTCGCTGCTGCTAACTAGCCTAGGGGCGGTGTGCTAAGCCGCATACAGGCACAAAGTAGATAATGAGGGGATACAGGGGGAATGTATATGGGCTTAGCCGATCTACTGTGCGATGCGTCAGGACTTCCAAAGGCTGAGTCCAGCACCCACTCTGACCTGGCGTCCAAGGGCAGCCCCTGTAGAGCAATAGCACAGGGGTCTCAAGTCGTGGCACTGATGCGCTTTACGACATCCAAGCTTAACTGGAGGGAAGCTTGTGGAGGGTTTAGTTGTCCTGTGCTTTGCTTTAGGTCGTAATATCCAATGGGCCAACATTACTTACAACGTTGATATCTCTTGGATTCACATAGACTGTGAAGGACCTTGAATACATTTCCACCTCTTCTCTTGCCTTTGTATGGTCCCCTAACTTCACACCCACAAGGAATCGACAATTAATTAGACTTGAAAAACGAAGGATAGAATCACAGAAGTATTCGCATTCATATCATTCCCAAATAGTTCCAGTACATCAAGGCAATGGTTCCAATGCAATAAAATCCCTAAATTGGTACGTGTAGCAAAGCCCCAGCCACCCTGGGAATTCTAGGTTATTCTTTAGGTTTCTCGTCTGTTTTGTTCATTGTGAGCGCTCAAGTTCATTGAAATCTTTGTCTAGAGAATGATCTGGAACCTCAGTTTGGATGCTCCCATTTCAGTCAGGACATTTTTCAATTTTTCGTTTTGTTTTGGCAAGCTCGGGACCAGTAAGCAGGCTCGGCAAGCAGAACTTCAGCTGAATCTCGTTGTCATGTAGCTGGATGTAAGAGTTGCATTTGCCGCAATCTGGCAGGAGATTCAGGTTTGGCTATAAAAGTGGGGACTTCTGATTGAACTTAATCTGTCTTGAGATTTCTTCAAGGGAGCGACAGTTGGCTTTCTATTCATTTCATCTTGAAGCTTTTTAGTAATAACAATTGGAGTGACATGAAGGAGGATACCATCGGTATCTTCAGGGTAGGGTCGTGGGGTTACAACCTTAGTTCAGGCAAACTGCTTAGTGGTCCAAGCCTTGGCAAATTGATACAGTGCATGACTTTGCCTCCCATGACTGTCTCCTCCTGCTTGGCAGGCACAAAGCAAGGGACATTTGATCTGAAGCATTGGTTCTTCACAGGAAATGGGTGGGTATTTGAGTCATGGTTAAAACACAACCGTTCGCGAGGGCTTTGCTGACCAGGGAATCCGTACAAGTCACCTTTATGTTTGAATCACAGTCTAGGATATGGTTAGTGTGAGCCGAACTGATATTCATATTCTTACCATAGCGGTGAAGGGGGGTGGATAATAATGTTGTAGTGGATAGAGGTAATAAAAAAGGGAACAGAGGCAAGGAAGCGGATTATTCTCACTTCGGGATCAGGGCCGGTAAAGTCACCCCTCAGGACGTTGCCCGGGTCTTCTTGCTGCCTGTGGGTTGCGAGATCAGCAGCAAATTCAACCATATGCACATTTCAGATCTGCTTCTTCCAGACCAAGCGTTCAGAGATGAAAAACCTATTGCAGCCGCCATCAATGAGGACTTGGACAAATATGCCATTGGAACAAGAGTAAGTGCTGTGTTTGGGGACGGTCAGGGTTGAGGTGTGGAAAGGAGGGAAGTCGACATGGGTTGTATCTTCGTAACTTATGATGGTGGTTCCCCCAACAACTATTTTGTTGCCCAGGGTTTGGTCAGGACTGCAGGGGTGTTCAAAAATCCTCCTCTGTATTTAACCACTGCATTTAATGTTGTTTTGGTGCAAGTGGACTGGCTATCACAGTGGGGCTGATCATATCCCAGCAGTCTTGGTCCACCTGCATCATTTGATTCTGAACTTCAGGCTAACCCTCTGCTGAACTGGTACGGTACTTAAGATTGCCCATACCAAGTTACGCTGCTCAAATGCTGAGTGTTTTATCCAGCTGGGTCGCTAGCCTTCTGGTGCCAGCACTCTGTCTACCGCGTAAGCTGCATTCTCGGGATCCCTTGCCTAGTCCCCGACGCCAACCACAGCCGCCACCACCACACCTTCTCCAGTTCTTATTTGCGTTGGCCAGGTTGTCAGGACATTCATATTGGCAGTGACCTGTCTTGCCGCGTTTCCAGCATATGATGTAATGAAGGTTATCTTCATACTGAATGTCCTAGCCAGGCTATCCACTATAGGGTTTGGTTGAAAGACCTTTGGTCGTTTGGTGTTGTTCTGTGGTACCGCAACCTTTGCGAAGGTGCTTGCCCTCCCTCAGGACCTTCTTGCGGAAGTCAGTTCGCTTGAGGGCACGAGCTACCAAACGCAGTGGCTCAAGGATCCCCGCCTCGATGCATGCATTCCCGCTGTGAAGCATGCAGTCTTCGGGGTGGCAGTGTTACTGCCATAAAGTTCATACATGCAGTAGAGGATGATCTTATTCCACAGGCACTGTCCCATTGTCTTTGAGCGATTAGGAGCCGTCTTGTACGCCTTCTGAAGCTCAGTGTTGGACTCTGGGTCTCGTCCTGGTAAATGTCCGCAAGTTCCATCTAGCGAGCAGCATCGTGAAAGACGAGGTTAAAATCGCTGATTTTGCCATCAATAAGAGTGATGTTGTTGAGCTGGTCGCGAAGCTGGTTGATGTCTTTCTTAGGAAACTATTCCTTTGCTCAATAGAGGAGCATGGCCATTTCCACGGAAAGCAGGTTGCGGGCCGAAGGAGCTTCATGGTGGATGTGAGGTTGCGTGCCTGCTGGCGGCCCCAGGGTCACCATTTTGAGGAACTGTTGCACCAGCCTCTCGGCCCATGTCTTTGCCTGTCCATCAAGATAACGGCAGAAGAGCCTACAATGTTCCTTCTAGTTACACAACATCAAGCTCACCCGTTCTGCAGGTGCGAAGTAGTACACGTGGTTCAAGTATCGCACTTGAACATCAACTTCTTGAGGTTGTTGGTGTTCCTATTTGTATCCCGCACCCTTGCTGTTGCAGCCGCCGCAGTGGCAACATCTCCCCCAAGCGGTACAGGCGTCGCCACGTCTGTGAGCGCTGCAAGAAGCAGAGTGAATTGCATGTTGGTCATAGCGACAGCGAGTCAGAGGGGCAGGAGTGGCAGCCTGAGGAGGCTTATCAAGGAGTGGATCGAGGAGGCAGGAAAGTTCAAGTTGAGGAGTTCGTTTCGGGTGTTTTTCGGGGTTCAAGGGAGGAACAAAAGGAGGTTAAACTGGTCGCGCTGCCATGTGAAGGACCGATAGGTTTGGCACCCTGTGACTTAGAATCTCTGAGGACTTCGCTTAGGTCAATGACCAAGAGGCTTAAGTCGAAGGAGTTGAGGCCAAGAATGACTAATCTGTACCTGGCGCTGAAACTTTTGCCAACTACTACTGGACCATCGGTTCCCAAGCACGCGGACAAAGGGAAAGTATACTTGAATAGACGGTGACAGTGGAATGACGTCAGAGATCCGCGACACATCCATCTCCGGGATTTTCTACCAATCCTGCGCCTTGCTCCTAGAGCTCCTAGCGCCCGGTGGAAGGCCTCGCCCAAAGTCCCTACGGATACATGCGCTCCTTCATACATGTGCGTTGCCATACAGGTGGCACTCAACCATGGGGAGCAGGGAGCCCTTGGTGTCGGCCTGAACTGGGCACTTGCCAGTTGAAGTCTATGGGAGGTTAGGAGAGACCATGACAGACCGGAACGACTATGAGAACAACTACCGGCTCCGCTGCGATTTCTTGTTCCGCTTTGCTGACACTTGAACCCTCCCCATTCCCCAGCCAGGAACTGCGTCAGCACGCAGCTGACCCACCCCCCTCTGCCCGACGTCATCGATTCACTGTTTTCGCCCCCGCCATGTACTGCACTTCTAACCCACCGCCGCCGGCAAATGTCTTAACAGCACCCCCTCCTCCCGCCCTCACCTATTCACTATCCTCGCCCCCCCCCCCCCCCCCCCCCCCCCCCCCCCCCCCCCCCCCCCCCCCCC
>KZ994326.1:0-12909 GCA_003614705.1 Blyttiomyces helicus | reverse complement strand
CCCCCCCCCCCCCCCCCCCCTCAAGATGGCCACTCTGTGCTGACTTTCGCTCATGACCGATTCAAGTTGCAAAAAACCGGCATCCTTATAGCAACCATAGTGTAGTGGTCCTTCCAGAGCGTTTTGATCGCGCAAGTGCAAAAATAACCGCCAGGTTTGGGACAACGGTGGAGAGATTATTCCTCCTTGCGAATCTGCATTTTGTTCCATTTGCTCCTGCAGACTGTCAGATAGGGCATGTCTCACCATGCTTATGAGAGGAGTTGAAGGGGATCGATCAGCCTACATATGCTAGATGGACACGCTGGACACCAGGGATTCGGTGAGCCTGATGTCGAGGGGAGGACGCCACAGAAACTGAATTCTCAGCGACAGCAACGTGCTAGGTGAGCAGGGGGCTGGCGAATTGGGGTGGCGGCGGGCGGATGAAGCTTGAACTCGATCGAGCAAACTGGGAGCAAGGTAAGATCTAGACTCCATCACAGATCCTATTCAAGCTGACTCGCTCGTACATTTGGGCGTTGCCTTGACGAATAATACTCACTGTCGGCACTCTTCGTGATGAAACAACAGTGTATGCTCGGAGTTTCCCAATCTATCTGCGCGGACCAATGCTGTCTGCAGCGAGATGGAGGTGGTTGGTGGGCTCGCAAAAAGACATGCCACACAACCTCAGAGCACGCACCCCTAGGGGCTTTGAGCCCCGGCGCTCAGCAAGGCTTATCAAGTATGGAGCAGACAATCTGCCTTGGTGATCTCTCTTTCCAACCCTTTGACAATTGTGGGACATGATCGACGGGAGATAAGATGGAGGGCTGCAACGCCTTCCGTATGTGTGTGTAGGTTGAGGTGGGGTGGCAAACACCTCTGGCAGTGGAAGGAAGGACAGGTGACGATTTGAACAAAATGTCAAAAGTGGCTCGTGGGATCCCAAAGACAGAAAATATGCCGCAATTCTCCAGTGCACGCTGCAGGGTCTTGAGCCCATAGCCCTCTGCAGTTTTTCTTGACTCTGGAAGATGAGCCATTCTGCTGGTTTCCTCAAAGATCAGCCATGCTATATGCTAAGAGTCAGGAGCGGGTTGCCAGGTTGTGAAGACAAAAGTAGCTAGAACATCCGAAGATAGCCGATCACAGGTCTTGAGCCCAGTGCCCTATTGAAGCTATTGAACCATCGGTGGAGCAGAAGACCTGCAGGTGTTACTCACACTTTGTAAAGGGTAGGTTCCAGAAGCGGTTTCCTTGGTCGCAAAAATAAGCGCTCGACCATTCACTAAGGAAGACGCAAGATCTTGAGCCAAGAGTGGCTTGAGTGGGCTTGTCAGGGACAAACGCCATGTGCAGCGAGACAGAAATGGGTGGTGGGGTCTCAAAAAGATAGCATAACCTCAGAGCTTGCACCCCTGCGGGCTTTGAGCCCTCAGGCCCCAGTGAGGTATATCAAGTATGGAGCAGACAATCTGCCTTGGTGAACTCTTTTCCAGATCTATTACTATTTCAGGAGATGATCAACAGGACATCGGATAATGGACATCAAAGACTTCTGTGTGTGCATGTCGAGGGGGGGTCCCAATGAGGTCTGGCAGTGGAAGGAAGGACAGGTGACAATTTTGACAAAAACATGGGACGCTGCGGGAGTTTCCGCAATGAGATGGAGCGTGTCAAAGAGTGGATCGCAATGATTAAGATTATGACCGAATTCTCCCAGGCGGATGGAGGGCATCAAGGCTTCCCTCGTGTATATCGAGGGGCGGGGGCGGGGTCAGAATCAGTACTGGTCGTGGAAGGAAGGACAGACCCCACTTCCAATGAACAAGCGCAGGTTTGGGGGTGTTTCCAAGTGCACAGTGAGATGGAAGGTATTGTTCCTGGGATGGTAATAAACAGACAATAGCCCAAAGAACTTGAACGCATACTGCAGGGCCTTGCGCCCACGTCACTGCAATAATTCCGACTGTAGACTGACGGTCAACTTCCTTCCCCAGAGAGCAGTAATCCTATGCAATATGGTGAGAAGGTGGTGTCAGTAGTTGGGTTGGAAAAAGAAATGCTTCACGTCACAGATAATTTCCTGACACAGGTCTTGAGCCTGGTTCCCTCCGCAAGCTATACCATATGTGGAGCAGACGCTCTTCGGGAACTTGTAACAAACACCAATGTGTGAAGCAGAGGTGACAGAGTGTCAGAGTTTGCTTGGTCGCAAACAAAAAGCACTGGACAAGTTTCCCAAGGAGGACAGGTCTTGCGCCCACAGCCACGTGCAGCAGGGGTGAACAATCAGCCTTGAAATGCCTTAATCAAATTCTACCGGATCATTTCCAATGCTTTTTCACAGAGCAAGCTCAGGAACTATGTTGCAAGCGACAACAGCCTCAAATTTTGGTCGGGCCCGAGAGGGGTGTTGTGATTATCCGGTGTGGGTGTCAGTGGGTGCAAGAAAACAACGGAGGAGGCTGTCTCCGTTGTGGGTGCAGGAGAGGACCAAAGGCAATGGGATAAACGGCGTCAAGCCTTTCTCTGTGTTTGCATCGGGCACGGGCGGGCGGTCGCCCACAACCAGCTCTGACATTGGAAGTAAGGATGACACTTCCAACGAGCAGATGTGGGTTTGCGGGATTATCGATGTGGCGGTGAGATGGAGTGTGTCAAAAGGTGAGTTGTGGGATGGCTAAAACACATGCCATGACTTCCTGATGCATACTAGAGGTTGTGGAGCCCACCTCCCTCTGCAATTCTTTGTGACTGTGGAGGAGGAGACAGTCTCCTGTTTTCTCCAACAAGCAGCGATGCGATACCATACAGTGACAAGGTGGGGTCAGGAGTTGGTTCGCCGGGTTGAAAGAGAAAAGTCGTGTAGTTAGCAGGCAGTCCAACATTGCCTGAAACAGGTGTTGACCCCGGTGCGATTAGCAAGCAATCCCATATGTGAGAGCAGACAATCCGCAGGCGCTACTGACAAACACCTATCTGTGAAGCAAAAGTTCCAGACCATGTTTGGTCGGACGCAAAAAAAGCAGCTCAGGAAGGCTAAACCATTCCTTCGGGGAGACAGAGGTCTTCAGCACAGAGCCTTCTACAGCAGAAATGGTGAAATCGTGAATGGAGGTGAACAGCAGGGACCTAGATTGGGGTAAGGTTGATGTAAAAGCAGCCAGTATCATGGGCACTGGACACCGGAGACGCAGTGAGCGAGGTCAAGAGTGACGGTGACGTCACCAAGGGATTTGACTTTCCAGCACCGAGCAAGGATTAAGACTATTTATGATTTAGGCGTGGACAAAGGGTGGTGGAAAGGGTAGTGGCGTGACAATGAAACTCTTATGCCATCAAGCAAATCGGGGGCAAGTAAAGATTTTGATTCCATCCACGGAACCACCTGCAGGTGTACCCCCGTGACATTTGGTCATCGCCTTGATGAAAGAAGGGGAACTGAGTGCCCGCCCTGCCTGGAATGGCACCTTATATGTTATAACAGGGTTTCCAATGTACATCCTTGTACCAATGCTGTGTGCAGTGCAATGGAGGTGACAGGTGGGTTCCCCAAAATATAAGTCACAAGGGAGAATGCATCCCTGCGGGTCTTGAACCTGCAGCCCTCGGGGCTGTTTGTCAACTGTGAGGTTGCAAATTTAATTTCCTTGGTGAAGTTTTTCTGACATTGAGGAGATGATTGGCAGGACATTAGATAGAGCATCAAGGCTTTCCGTATGTGTTCATAAAGGAGGGTGACTATCAGCTGTGGCAATGGAAGGAAGGAAGGGATACCAATTTAATTGATTAAGTGTATGTTTGCACTGCTCAGTCTTAAGCCCACAATCCCCTGGAAGATGTCTCGATTGTGGAGGTGGCGCAAGAATCAGGCTGCTGGCTTCCTGGATGAGCAACAATGCTGGTGAGAAGGTGAGGTCGCGAGCTGGTTCACCAGGTTTGAAGATATTCGTTCAAAGTCACTGCAAGATTGCCTGAGACAGGTCTGAAGCACGATGCCCTCCAAAAAGCTGTCGCACCATCTGTGGAGCAGCAGATTTGCAGGGACTATTGACGCATGCACTGGCTGATACAGTAGAATTGTCAGAGATTTCACAACAAAAACAGATCCCAAAATAAATGATAGTTGACAGAGGCCTTGAGGCTGGGGCAGAGCCCTGCACAGCCGGCTTGGACCATCTGCCTTGATCAACTCCTCTAAATCATTATGACCGCCTACTGCCCGTACACTGGGGAAACCCAGCACCAAGATCAAGAGCAACAGTGAGGATGCCTAAGAAACTGAGTTTTCTGAGACAAGCCTACAGACGAGATGGGAAGGGTGCAGCTCAAAATCCTTTGACAAAACTGAAGGCAAGACATGACCAGGTCAGTATCCATCCTCTGGCCATCCAACTCCCTCATCCACTCGGGCATCACCTCGAGGAACAAGAGAAAAGTGACTACCGTCGCTCTCTGCGACAACACAACAGCGCATGTAGTGCTCTGTACAGAGTTTCATAACCTTGGGATGGCCCCCTAAGAGGTCTTTTCCCGACTGGTCCCCTCCGATCCGATCCGATCCGATCCGAACTCCGATCCCATCCGTTCCGATCCAACCTCCTCCCCACCGACTGACCTGGTCCCCTCCCCCAGAACCACCCCATATCTCCAAGGACCAATGCTGATTACCAAAACCAAAGAAACAGGTTGGAGGAGAGACCCCTACGGGTCTCGAGTCCGCAGCCCTATGCGTGACCTCTCAACGAAGGAGCAAACAATATGCCTGGATCAATTGACTTTCCGACCATATGACCATTGCTGTGTGCCATGAGATGGAGATGGTTGGTGGGGTAGCAGAATTACAGGAAATCGGCAGGTGATGCACGCCTCCAGGTCTTGAGCCTGCAGCCCTTGGGGAAATTTGTCCACTATGAATCGGAGCGAACTGGTCAATTGTGTTCCTGACTCTAACCATTGCAGGAAATGTTCCGCAGGATATCAGATGGAGGGCGCCTGTTTTGGTGTATGTTGGCAGGAGGAGGATCACAATCAGCTCTCCCAGTGGAAGCAATGAAAAAGCTTCCAACTAATGAAGAGTCCCTGGGATTCCCGGGCATCTGGCGAGACAGAGTGTGTTTCGTGGGATTGCATAAAGGGGATACTACTCTAAGTGAGTCTACTGTATGCTGCGGGGACTTGAGCTCACAAGCCTTTTGAAGATATCTAGACTGTGGGGGAGGGGAAAGGCTGTTAGTTTCTCTAAGGGGCAGCAATGCTACAAGATTGGGAGAGAAGGCAAAGTCAGGAGTCAGGCCGTTTGGTTGGGAAGACAAAAGTAGCTCAAAGTCAAACATCCTCAGGGCTGACATTGCCCGACACAGATCATGGGGCCGGTGCCCTCCACAAGCTATTGCACCATCTGTGGAGCAGTCGATCGGCACTCCTTGCTGACCCCTACTTGGAGAGCAGTGATTGCAGAGACGTGTCACAAAAACAACCCACTATGCTGTTTTTATTGAAGGCGGACTGAGGTCTTGAGCCAAGACCCTTCCATAACGGGGGCTGTCCTCCCCCCTTGCTCAAATGCGCCCAGAATATTCACAAACATGCCGGATACCCCCATGCAAGAATGGCAGCTCTAGTTGAGAGAAGCTGCCTTCCTTTCGATTCCCTTATGCGCATTTACTTGATATGGTTGGTACTGTTGCTCGTCCTATGGTGAAAGCATAAAGGCATTTGTAGGATATTGGCCTTTATTGAGGTGAGGTGGGTGTAAAAGCAGTGAGATTGGGGTCAGACAGGCTAACACACAATGGACGAGCTCAGAGCGCAAGATTGCCTTGATTCCATCCACCAACCATCCTTCAATCTGACTTGCTCAACAACTTGACTAAATAAACATATCTGACTACTGGCAGTTCTGCAACCTGTGAGCGTGAGGAGATTTCTAATATATCTCTGAGGGTCAACGCTGTGTGCAGTGAGATGGAGAGGGCTTCTTGGGTTGCCACAAGAGAGGACCGTAAGTAGAAGGTCAACAACGCACCACTGCAGGCCTTGAGCCCGCAGAACTCGAGGAGGTTTGTCAGTGATTGAGCAGATGATCTGCCCTAGTCACAACTTTTTCTGACTCAGAATGTTTCCCCAACAACCAAAGATGTGGACATTGAGATGGTCGGTGAAGTGACAAAAAGGGAGGAAACTCAGATCCCTCGCATGCAACCCTGGAGGTTTTGAGCCCCCAGCATTTGGCAAGATATGCCGACACTCGAGAAGACTATCTGTTTTTATCAGCTCTTTACTGACCAAATGACCGATTCTGTGTGGGGGCGATATCGTTCAACTGTGCGTCTTCCCATGTGTGCAGTACCGCGGTACCAGCCCCTTCCTTTGACCCAAAGCGTCTCGCACTTCACCGCACCCCCACTCCCAAAAAACTTTCTTTGTTAGTCTTTGCGAGAAACTCTTCTTGCAAAGCACTTCTCTGCTGTGGGTTTTTGGGCCCTCTGTTTGGAGAAAGATTCCTACTGCACTGGAGAAACCACTACAGCTCCTATCTTTCTGTGACCTCTCACATCTTTCACTATTCCTTTCGCCAGGTACCCCAGGCTCTCCTGCACCCTGCGACTCTTTTCTACTGTTTCTAAGCAACGAGCTTGGAAGTTCCAGCGGCACGCCACAAAGCATACCTCATGCTTGCAAGCCTCACAAGCGCCAGCAACCAAGAATCGCCAGCGGGGCAGAAAAGTAGCCCACCCTCTCTCCCTCCTAGCCAGCCCTGACCCGCCCATAAACCTCCCTCTTGCTCTCTCACTGCCCTGCCATGTCCATTGCGACATTCTCCCCTTTGCGGGAGGAACACTTGTTGAACAGCACCTGGTCATTTGCCACATGCTCAGCCCGCATACCGCTTTCCTTGGAAGAACTCGAGGTGTGGGAAGCTGCCTTCTATCCCAAGGAGAACAACGAGCTCCCTGACGACAAGGCCGCTCTCTCCACCCTCATCAAGCGCAACCGAACTGCGTGGCAGATGATAGTAGAGTCACTCTCCAATGCCATGTTGGAGAAAATCTGCTCCCTTGCCATGGCCAGCAAGATGTGCGCTGGTCACATCAAGACCTGGGAGGGCATCACCACAGAAGCCCTCTCCAGGAACCACACATTTGGTACCACCATGCTTGCCGACGACGCCTTTGTTGAGGAGGACTGATGCCCTAACTGCACTTGCCAACAGGCTTGATACTATGGGAGACAAGATCATTGACACTGGGTACATCACTGAGGTCCTCATATTGCTTGCTACCACATAAAGAGAGTTCCCAAGGCATACACACTTTATCTTCTAGCAGACTCCCTCCGAATCCGTTCCTTCTCTCCACAAGCTCCTTCTCCAGTAAAAAGCCGGCGTTCAGACAGACAAAATTGGTGAAGGTTGTCAGGCCAACGCCTATGCTCCGCGCAGCAGCGGCAACCGTGACACCGGCACCAACCACAGCAGGTGTCATGGACATGGCAGCTCACTTGTCCAGTGTGAAAACTGCAGTAAGACCAGCCTCATCAAGAAAGACTGATGGCAATCAGGCAGGAACAAGGAACGGCACAGCCCCCACCAGGATAAAGCAGCTTACAAGGCCTCACTCACTTGGGGACTTCCCCCATTGCCTCGATGTTGCCCACTCTTGATAGAACTGGGCGACCAAGGCCCATGAGCTCACTCCTGAGCACTGCGCTCACAAGCCCTCCACCCCTGCCCACGTTACCTGAGTCCGCAATGAGGACCGTGCCAATAACTTGCTGACCTCAACGTCCCCAACAGCAACAACCACCAAGATGACGACTGGACCAAGGCCTACAACATACTCTGCGGCAGCACTGGCTTCAGGTGGTACCTCCCCACGTGGGCCGGGAGTCAAGTCTCCTGCATGCTCTTTCGCTTGCCTTTGACACCCCTTGCCACACAGTCATCTTCCTTACTCTCGGCAAGTCAATCCAAGCCAGGCAAAGCGGCTCCATTTCCCATCATCGTTGAAGACATTCTCTTCCACTCTTCCTTCTCATCAAACCTGCTCTCAGATGGTCGCCTCGTATACCTACCTCCCAAAACACCTTCCCATTCTTGCTTGCCAGAGTGATCTGTACCATCTGGGTACTGTGTCCCAACTAGAAATCTATGATCGCTGTTGCGCACATTCAACAAGGTGTTTTCTGTGTTGATAGCATATCGTCAACCATCTCAGAAGTGCTGAGCATCTCTGCCGGCTCACAGGACCTCAGCGCCACTTTGGTGATTTCGGGTTTGGCCCTATTGCTGTGTTCCCGGAGAAACCATGGCCACCAGTTGTGGGGAGCACCTCACCACTCAGCAAAAAAATGACACCCTCTTTGTCTGCAAGTCTGGGAACATCACCACCACTGACCCGCTTCAGCCATGGTTACCTCCACCAGGTGCCTCAACACACAGCATACACAGCGGCATGTGCCCGCTCTGTAGCTTGCTTGCACCTCCTTGTTGAGATCCCCACCAACGGCTCCCTTACGGCTATTGTTGATCCTATCAATGTGCACCACCTTATGAACACCCCACCCAAGACTGTCATCACCACTGCCGCCGCACCACAAACTCTGGGAGCATATGGGAAACCGCATACTGTTACCTGAGTCTTGAACTCTCCCATGCTTGAGGTCAAGGGGGGGGGCGTCGAAGTCTCCTTCCAGGTTGGGGAAGAGGAAAAGTTGCTCATGATTCCCTTACGCCGTTGCTGCCACAAGCTATCCTAGAGCAGGGCGATAAATTGCATACAGGAGCAATGTATCTAATGAGGGAATACAGAGAGGATGTAGTGTATAAGTATCTCGGATCAGGCTTAGCTGATCTACAATGCAACGCTTTGGGACTTCTAAGAGTAAGTCCAACAGTCTCTCTCTCCAGGCCTACAAGAGTTGTGCTTGCATAGCAATACTGCAGGGGCACCAAGTTGTGGTGCCGATGCACTTAACCACAGCCTCCAGATTTTGACGTAGTCCCAACACTGTCGCAAGCTTCGGGTAGAGGTGAAGATCTTACAAGAGCGACTGTCGGCGAAACTGGCTAGGACAAAAGGTACCCCCTATGGCGCCTACCCAGAGTTTAAGCATGGTCCGATTCCCATCCTAGTGCGTCTCTGGTACTCAGGTGCCCCTGAGTTTGTGTATCTGTTGTGACAGTGAGGTGCGAGGGTGGACGATCCTTGCGATTAGTGATTATTTCACCAAATGGGTCTTGGCCTTTTGTTACCTGTGGGAAGAGCGTCACTAACGTTACCCCACCAGCGGGCTAAGAGATTTTCAAGCTGAGCGCAACCCTTCCCAGGCTTGGGCTCTGGGAGAAAATGCGCGCTGCGCAGGGCTCCTGGAGCTCTGAAGTTGCAGTTTTCTGGGTAGGCAAAGCTCCTACACCCAACCAGCCACCAACATGCTTTGACGGCTGCCTGGGCAGCAGTAGTCGAGACCCTTGCCCCTATAGAGGCAAAGCTGCGCTCTTTGACCCTCTTCCTAGGGGAGCATGTGGCTCCTGAGACTTGGAGCTCAAGCAACTAAAAACCGAGCACATAACTGTCGATCCTCCAAAAGTCCCTATAGTCGGGTAAGCAATGCCCCTGACCACAACGCAAGTGACTCCGACGGCATGCAGGTGGTCCTGTAGAGTCAGACCTGCGCTCTGTGAACCTCTGTCAGGCCAAGCCACAGCTCCTGATGATTGGGATGCAGGCAACGGCGAGCCAGTGCATAACTCCTGACTCACTGAAAGTCCCTGCAACGTGGGTAGTTAACCCCCCAACGCCCAGCAGGCAATTGAGTTTGACTATGTGCAGGCGGCGTTGTCCCAATCCTGGACCGTGTAGAGGCGGAGCCAAGCTCCTTGACCCTCTCTCAAGTGGATTGCGTAGCTCCCGACACTTGGGGTTCAGGCAACCACAAGGCAAGTGCTTGACTCCCCATGCTCCAAAAGTCCCTGAGAGACAGGTGGGCACTGCCCATACACTGAACAAGCAGGCAACTGGCTCTGACTGCTGTGTAGGTGGCAATAGCTCCAGCCGCGGCCCATATCGAGGCAAGCGCTTAGCTCCTGACCGTCTTCATGTGGCAACCGCGATCCTCCCAAACCCCATATGGTAAGCATTGTCCGTGATATTTGGGGTACTTTGACAAGGGGATCACCAACCTAGGACCAATGCATGCATCACCACTAGCTGTAGGCGGCGGTGTCTTTGATCATGTTGAGAAACTCCTGGGTAGTCCCGTGGTAGGGGGAGCCTAGATATTTGACTTGCTATTCTTGACAATGCTTCCGGTTCTTCATGGGTTAGCCCTTGTTCTGTTATTGACAATACGCTCGCTGTACCACTTGTCCTTGCCAAGAACTGGAACTTGTTTGGCAAGGAGGTGGGAGGCGTCCTTGCGGTAGGCTGAGGTAGTAGGGTCAAGCTACAACTTGAGGATGTTGACATTTGAATAGGGGTATGACTCACAAATGTTCCGTGCATCCAGGTCGAGCGTGAAGATATCCGGGCAGGATATTGTGCAAGGACGGCTAGGGGGCCCATCCAGTTTGGCACAAACTTGCGGGGAATGGGAAGCCTGAGGTGGATGTTGATTGCCTTAAGGTTTACGATGACCTTGTTGCCAATCTCGTATCTTATGTGGACACAGGTGATGTTGAAAATGCAGGTGTACTGATCCTGTGGTTCTTCATCCTCTGGGCAACAATTTACTGGACCTTGAAGTGGTCGGCAACATAGCAGTTGAGGTCGGCTTTGCCATAATGCCTGATGACAGTCTCAGGGTAGGAAAACTGGAGTCTTTGGTTAGAAAGTGGGCCAGCCCGCTTTTGGGAGCTGGGGATCTGATGATGCGAAACTCCTGGATGGGACGCTGCAACACACAGTTGGCCCCTGTGCGCTTGGCATACTTGCACATCATGGGCTTAACTGTCTGAATCATCTGCTCACACTTTCCATATGTTCGTTGATGGCAGGCATTTGTGATCAAGCTCTTCACGCTGGCCATGTCAATAGAGGCTTCCTGGAAGTCCGAGATGATCTGTGTGTTATTATCTGTTACAAAGATGTTGGACCAGCTGACCTGAGCGTAGACATGGGAGTCGTAGAGGCTTGCAAATTGCCTAACTGGTGTTTTTCTGGAAGTGGGAACAGGGAGAACGTGGCAGCTAGTGTTGTCATTGAGGAACATGCAGCGTCAAAGTGCTTTGCCGAAGGGACCCCACACAATAGGCCGCAAGAACTCGTTGAACCCATCTGCAGCTGAGGAGTCCCTGAAGGTTATGGGGGCATGTGGCACCTGGAGAGGCCTCATCTGCATGACCCTGAAATGGCTGGCTTCCTTGTAGGGGGCTGTACGCAATGACGTTTAGGCCTTCTAGGGATAAGACGCAGCGTAGGATGTCCTACGGGGAACGTGAGATCAAGTCTAAGACAGTGCTCCACTCTCCCAGATGTACTCAATGTCAAAGTTGAAGCTTTGGAGGGACCTGATCCATTTGGCTTACCTTCGGTTGAGCTTTGGCTGGATGTTCAGGTATATTATCATATTGAGATCTGTGTAAGCCCTAAACCAGTGGTTCCAGTTAGCTTGGAGGATCTTGAAGAGGGCAAGGATCTCTTTTTTGTTACTGGATAGTTCAGCTGTGCCAGCTTCATCTTGTGGCTGAGGAAGCTTAAGACGCCGGAGATTTATTAGTCCTTTCACCGCTGTGGGTAACAGTAAGGGAATTTCTTCTAAATGCCTGGCGGCGTGGGCAATCGATCCTCCCAGGCCAAACTCTGGTGTGTCAGAGAACATGTACGTTCTCTTGGTCGGGTCGTAGCATGCGAGTAACGGTGCCTCCCAAATGGCGGCTTTCAGGAGGTGAGAAGACTGCTCCCCCTCCACCGTCCATTGAATCTGTATGGTGCCTGACTGGAGGCAAGAGAGGTAGCGCTATCTGGGAGTAGCCATCAATGTAGTCGGGGACATAGTTTGTGAAGCTGAGGAACACCTGGATATCAACAGTGTTGCGGGGGGTGACTAATTGGCAGATCGTCGTGATCTTTGATGGTGTAATCAAAACACTGTCAGTGCCCAGTTTGCAGCCGCAGAATTGTACATGCGAATGGCCCCAGGGGCACCTCAACAACTTGAGGATGAGCAGTTTTTGGACCAGGATGCATAGTACTTTGTTAATGTGCATCTTGTGTTCCTCTTCAGTTTCTGAGAACATGAAAATACTGTCAAGGTATGAGGCAACATACTGGTCATAGAGGTGGCCAAAGCAGTCGTTCATCAATTGTTGGAACATTGCGGGTGTCTTGGTGGGGTCCAACAGCATGACAACATACTCAAAGTGGCTCTAGCGCATACCGATTGCGGTCTTGTTGATGCTGTTGTCTGCGACATAGATATGATGGCAGGCGTTCTTGCATTGATGCCTGTGAAGAACTTGGCCTTGAATACCACACTATAAATCTCCTGCAGCATAGGGACAGGCATTCAATTGCATTTTATGACGCTGTTGAGTTTGCAGCAGTTGAGGTACATCCAAAGCCTGCGGTCTTTCTCCTATGCTAATAAAAGAGGTGCGCCCCTGGCATATTGTGAGTGGGCAATCCTGCCCTCGTTGAGGTACTTGTCAGTCTGGCCTTGCAATTCTTCCAGTTTAGTCTGAGTCAATAGGCGAAAGGAGGAGAAGTTTTGTGTGGCACTTTCTACTAGTGTGAGTTTGAAGTTGACTTGGTCAAAGAGGAAGCCCTTGTTTGGCTTGTAGAGGCTAGTTGTCAGGGGCAGCAGGCTTGATGTTGGAGTCTCGAGGTTGTGAACTTGATGGCTGGACTTGAAGAAGGAGTTGCCTAGGTGCAAGCAACAGGAGGCAGGGAGAGAAGAGGAGTAGAAGGGGTCTAGACTGGG
>KZ994325.1:0-12917 GCA_003614705.1 Blyttiomyces helicus | reverse complement strand
AAGATCGAAAGTGCTCTAGTCTCCGCAGAGTGCCAGCTCCCGGAGACCCGGCTGACAGGCGGGGCGGTGAGGGGAGGGGGAGGAGGCGGGGTAAGCGAGCGCAGATCAAACGTTCTCAGATCAAACTACCGACGATGGCTTCGGAGGTCCCCAGCGCTCGGGTCCAATTCGGCATGCCCCGCGGGCTTCGTGAGATCGATGGGGCTCAGCCCGGCTCACCATCTGCAGCCGGGGTTTCCTCCCCCCAGACCGTTTCTTGAAGAACAGTACATCCTCATCCCCCCATTTGCGCTTTATCCCCTCCTTCGTCCCCAGTTCCCTCATCACCCTCATTCCCTCCCGCGCATCCCTGCTCTCGCCAGACACGATGCGGAGCGCTTCTTCGAGCCGACCCGCACGAGATAAAAACTTTAGATTTCCTTCGGAATAGGTCCGAGCGAAAAGAGTCAGGAGATCAAGCGCATCGTCGGATAGTTCCTCGCCGCGCTCGTTCTTCCACAAGGTAGCGAGGACGTGGGAGAACGCTCCCAGACCCGGCAGCAGGTCCGGGGTCGTGGAACTCGCGGCCAATTGGTGGTCGAGGATAGCGCGGGCAGTGGTGGCGGTTTGTGGGGAGAACGGGAGGGCAGAGAGGGAGGCGAGGAGGGTGAAGTATGCTTCGGGGGTCATGCTGTGGCCTTGCTGTTCGAGATCTGCGACCATCGCCTCCCAGGTGTCAACACGCCGGGCAGCGTCGAGTTCGTTAGCTGCGTCGAGTGCGGGAGTCGGTTCGGGAGAAAGGAGGCGGGGGCGGGGGGATGTCGTCTCGGCCACGGGAGCTGCATACTCTAAGTCGGAAGGCGCCCATTTTCTTTTCACATCCCTCAACCCCAAGCGCATTCGCATCAGCCCGATTTCTGGAAGTCTGGAAGGGCCGGCGACGATACGCAATGCCTCAAAGAGCGGTCCAGCGGCAAAACTTCTTTGTCGGTGGTGGAATTCGGAAAGATCTTTGTGGCTCTTCGAGAAGAGCGTTAGGACGCCGAGAGCTTCGTCGGAGAGGGCCTCTTCCGTCTGGCCTTTCCACAAGGTAGCGAGGACGTGAGCGAACTGGATCGCGTCCGGTATGACTCTTTTATCCTTTTTACCCGCATCGATTTGATGGGCGATGATAGCGCGGGCTGTGGCAGCGCTTTCCAGAGAGCAGGGTAGCGCGGCGTAATATGCGAGGAGCGCGCTGTAAGCTCTGGCGGTCATGGGATGGCCTTGCCGTGCGAGATCCGCGAGAGTCACCTCCCAATCCTCAACGCGGTCGGTAGCAATAAGGGCTTTAACAGCGTCGAGGGCAGGGGTCACTTGATTAGCGACCTTCCTCTCGGCTCCCAGAGAAAATATCTTTAGCTCATCAGGCGTCCATCTCCTTTTTACATCCTTCGCCCCCGAGCGCATTATCTCTAGCCCTTCATTCGGGGATCGGCTCTCGCCGGCCACAATAATGAGGGCCTCGAATAGCGGATTGGCGGCGCGCGGTCGATTTGTAGGGAGGAGCTCGGGAGGATATTTGTGGGTTCTCGCGAAGAGGGTCAGGACGTCGAGTGCTTCGTCTGAGAGTACCTCACCGGGCTCATCTTTCCACAAAGTGGCGAGGACGTGGGCAAATGCAGTCGCGTCCGGGATGAGGCTCGGATTCGCGGTGCCTGCAACGATCTGGTGAGCGAGGACGGCGCGGGCGGCGGCAGCGGTTTGCAGGGAGCAGGGTTGGGCGGCGTAGACGGCGAGAAGCGCGCGGTAAGCTTGAGCGGTCATGCTGTGGCCTTGCTCTGCGAGATCGGCGACCGTCGATTCCCAGTCGTAGACGCGGCCAGTGGCGATGAGTGCGTGGATGGCGTCGAGTGCAGCTCTCGTTTCGGGAGTTGTCTCATCTTTCGTAATCGACCGCAGTATTTTCAGAGCTGTTGCTAGTTGTCGGCCGCCGCCGACGAGCTTGAGGGCCCGTAAAAGCGGATGGGTAACATCCGACCCAGAGACCTTCAAAATGGTCTCATCCAGGTCGGTTCGCGCGAAAAGGGCCAAGATTTCGATCGCTTCCTCGGAGAGCGCCTCCTTCGGCTGGTTCTTCCACACGGTGGCGAGGACGTGGGCGAACGCCACCGAGTCCGGGACAAGGTTCGGGTATTTTTTGCTTGCATTCATCTGGTGGGCGAGGATAGCGCGGGCGGTAGCGGCGGTTTCTGGGGAGCAGGGTTTGTCGGCAAAATGAGCGAGGAGGGTGCAGTAGGTCCCGGGAGTCGGGGCCTCGCCTTTCTGCTGCAGGTCGGCGAGTGCAGTCTCCCATTCGGCCGCGCGGCCGTCAGCGACAAGAGCTCGGACGGCGTCTAGCGGAGGGGACGGTGGCTCGTCGACCGGAGCAGTCACGACGGCGTGCCCCGATACCTTTGACCTCGCGAACCGCGCGCGATCGCCCCCCGCGATCGGAACCACTAAACGCGCGCGCAGCCTCGAGATGCCCTGCGCGATATTGCCTCCTCCAAAGACCTCGAATGCCTTTGCCATCGGGCCAGGTTCCCGTATCCCAACATTCGTAGGGCCAGGCAGCATCTTCACGTAGGCTACCATGTAGCGAAGGGCCTCGCTGTTAATCACTGCGTCCTTTTCGGGGTCCCAAACGGTGAGGAGCAACTTCTCGAGTACACTGGCGGGAACGTGCTCATCGACGGAACGCATACGATCAAACAGCTCGCGCGCAGTCCTGGTGGCCTCGAAGGAACGCATCCGATCGAACGGCTTGAGCACAGTACTCGCAGCGTCGACGATACGATCGCCCTTATACTGGTCGAGAATGGTGGTGCACATTACGGTATCAATAGGGATTTGGTAGGCGCCGATCTGGTCCAAGACCGTCCTCCACTCGCTGCCGCGGCCCGACCGAACCAGCATATGGAGGTGCCGCCATGCCCACAATCTTCTGATTGGAAGCTCCTCGGGATAGTCTCGTGACAACGTCAGGTACATGTCGCTGACCTTGAACGCCAATTCGAACTCCTCGAGAGCAGCGAGCCCGTCCCGGATGCCGTTCAGGAGCTCCTCATTAGGCGGGATGCGGCTACAGGCGAGCAGGGTGACCAGTCCTTCCGAGGCCGATACCGCGACGACGGGCTTTACGGCACGCGCGAGAGCGATGTTGTGGGACGGCCTCGGGGCGATGCCTTTCGCGCGCATATCTTCGAACGTCTTCACTGCCGCGACGGGATTCGCTCGCCCATGCTTGGAATCGGGATCGTACATCGTGAGCAGAAAGTAGTATGTGCTCATGTTTGCGTTTATCCCGCGCTCCCACATCTCATGGAGGTGTTTGGCGATTTCGTCGTACCGGCCTGTCGTAATCAACGCGTTCAGGACGTGGTTATAGGCAGCTACGTCAACATTGAAGTTTAATTCTCGCGCCTCGTCTAGGAGCTCGCGCGCGGCGCGAACGTCGCCAGAGACGACGGCGTGGAACGAAATTCGCGCCTCGAAGATCTTCGCCGACAGTGGAATGCGGTGCTTCTCGACGAGGGCCATGCCGTTCATGAACGCCTTCGCGTCGGAGTGTGCGGCGGCAAGGAAAAGCGCGTCGGTAAACGTCTTGTAGACAAGGGAGAGACGGCCCTCATCCGAACGGCTGTCCAGCATCTTATCGAGCTCGTCGAGCACGGGCTGCGCGTGAGGCGTATCCGAGTTGGTCTTCGCCATCAGCTCTAGCACGTCGCCGTTTGCGAGCCCGTGACCGGGCAGTTCGGACACCGCCTCCTTCGCCATCTCCCGTACCTCTGTCACCCATCCGGCTTCCGCATACGCCGTGGCCACCTGCCGCAACATCTCCGCATTCGGCGGCCGCCCCGAGCTGCGGATCGAATTGTATATCTCCCGGACGGCTTTGGCCGCTTTGTTCTTCGCATAGGTCCGCGACGGGTCGGAGTCTGAGGTGATCTCCATGCGCTGAACGGCGATGGCCCTATATGTGACGAGGCAAACGCAATTGAGCCAGCTGTGCTCCGCGAACCAGCTCACCGACAACCCGCTCGTCACCTGTTCGTCCTCACCGATTGCACTCCACGTCAGTCAGCAATCGAATCCCTTTATTTTTGGCGATCACATCCCAAGCACTGAAGGCCTTGACACTGTCGGGGGGCCGAGCTTTGGTAGCTTCAGAAAGCCGTTGCCGAGCCTTCTCGAGCGAAACGCGTCTCGAGGCATTTGGAGCATAATGGGACGGAGCGGGTGGGTTGGCAGGCAGGCGAGGCGGAGGAACGCGCGGACCGGTGGAGGACGCGCAGTTGGCGGAGGTGGAAGTGAGCGGTCTTAAGGTACAAAGGGAGGCTGGGCGAGTGCAGCGAGAGATCAGGTGAACGAGGCCCATGTCGATGGCGAATGACGATCGAGGAACAACTAACTGTTCAACCAGCGCTCAGGAAGGGGATCTCGATATGGCGGAGCAGCTCGGATCGTGTCGGCCAGTCGAACACCGTCGCCAGCAAACCCAACTGGCAGGGGGCCCTCTGCACCTTCAGGCGCCGTCACAAGAAAACACCGCGGCCGAAGGGGGAACAGATGGAGTTCCGTCCAAAACAATTTCCGCTCAAGAGCAGCAGCCGATGAAGTTCATCGTCGAATTTCTGTCGCAACGGTCCGAAGAACGGGAAACGGTGAGGTGGCGCGGGAACAGGTGAGGGGGGGCAAGCTCGTTCGGGGCATTGGCTTGTTTCGAGGGGTGTGATAACTTTTTTTCTTCTGGGCAATACGGCATTACCTGGGTGCAGTCACTTTTTGGGGGATTTTGTTCATGATGGTTGGGTGGGCGGTTTTTCCCCTTGTCCCACTTGAACGCTGGCAGTTGAGGAAGGCGGACCATCGGGGTGGATGAATTGCTCAAATGGACGGGGGCTGCGTCGAGGCAAGAAGTAAGAGCTCGACACCAAGTCCTCCCCTTGCAGAACTACCTCCCCCACCCACCCACCCGGTTGGGGGAAGATGTCATCCATCGAATTGCATCAGTGATCCCCATCTCCATCAGTCGCTGCACTTCGCTATTCCCGACCGCGAACGCGGACGCCTGAGCTGTCATCACCAAAGGTGGAGAACGTCAGAGTCGAAGACTTGGGGTCAGGGAGTCGGTGATTGATTCACGGCCTGTTATTCATTCGGAGCCTTTTATGATATTTGTGAACGGGGGCGAGCCACGAGCATGGGCAACCAAACTGATTGAACTCCACTTTCTCGCTGGGAGTTTCGGTGCGGATGCCGCCGATGGAGTGGCGCTCTTTGTGGCTAGCAGAAGTGAGAATTGAGGCACAGAGTTTGGGGAAGATCAAGAAACGTGCGGTGACGGGCTGCTCGTTGCTGCTAGTCGGCGAGCGCAGCTGTGCCGAGCATGGCGACGATGGCGGAGGTGATGATCTACATGATTGACGAGTGGAACAAGGCGAAGAGTCAGAGGAGGGGGCTGATCATCGAAGAGATGGTTACTATCCGGTGGAAAACAACATTGACGTCGGAGGCGCCCATCCTGCCCTATCGCCCACAGTCTTGGTCTTTGCTGAACCTCTTCGTCTAATTTGCTCTCCTCGGCCACTGCCACCATCTTATCCGTCAACAGTTTGGCTGTGACCTTCCTGTGACCCTCCTACTGTGACCCGAGACTCCACCTTATTTTGCACTTCAAGGTCCTCTATTCGGGCGACCTGGGCCGGAAGCGACGGATTTTTTCAGGGGAGTCACTTCTACGTATCGAGACCCGGGAATGTGAGTGAGATCGGAGCTCTGATAGAGGAGGCCGGGTCCCGGGTCCCGCCCTTCGGATCGACCACCGCTGCAGCCGGCCCCTCGTACCATCTCCAACTCCCTCAATCATTTACCCCACCCCCTACCCGACCGGAAGCAACTATTGGCGACAGGGAGGCAAAGCGAGGGAGAAAGACAGGCTGCGACGAGGAGGCGCGGGGAGGCGTGGCGCGAGCAGCGAGGCCCTCCCCAACATCTCCCCTCATCCGTTCATATCGTCCTTTTCTTCCCTTTTGTTCTCAGCTCACCCATAGTTTCCATCGTTTCCCTCCTTCACCCTTCTCCCAACCGCCTCTCTGCACATCCTCTTCTCCTTCCCTCAACCAGCCCCTCCATTTGCCTCGACCCTACCCTGTGCCGTAATTTTCCATCGCCTCGTCTTTGGGATGCCATCCAATTCGGCGATTCCCTCCTCGGTGGGTCGAAAAAAGCCTGTCGATGAAGAGTTAAAACCAAAACTGAGGCGACGGTAGCGAGAGAAAGCAGGGTCGTTAAATTCTAACTGTACATAGAAAATACATAGATCGGGGTGCAAAAACATAAAAGTAAGATTAAGAGCATTAAAGTGGAGGACTTGGGGTCGGGGAGACTGATCCGGGGTGATCATTTGGAGGCCTGAGAGAGTGTGGCGAGCAAATCGTACTCAGGGTAGCAGGGAGCGAGGAGATGAGCGGTTGAGGCATGCGTTCGCGCTGAATGGTGAAAAACGGTCGACGTTCCCGCAACCAAAGTCACCAAACTGCCACTTACGCACTGGGGGTTGGGAGTGCAGATGCCGCCGGTGGAAGGCTTCTCCTTGTGGAGCAAGCAGAAGTGGGTCTCGGGACAAAAGCGTTTGGGGGAGACGTTGAGACTGGCGCAGGCTTGACCTGGGCCGACAACGATAACCTGAACGGTGGGGAGACGGGTCAGATTGTTCGTCGGGCAGCTCGAGGTCTCAAGGCTCGATGTTGGGAAATCATTGAAAGAGCGTACGGGGACGGGCTGCTGGACAGCGAGAACAGCGGTGGCGAGGATGGCGACGATGACGGAGCTGATGATCTGCATGGTTAGCGAGTGGATCGAGGTGAGGAGGAAGAGGGGGAGAGGGATCGAGTGGAAGCAACACCGAAGCGTTGATGACTTTATGCGTTCGTCCTCGTGGCTTCCTGCGAATTCGGCAAAGCGATGAGGCGCCCCTGGCGCCCACACAACTCTTGTTTTGATTTCATCCATTTCTTTGGTCTTCGCTGAACCACCTCTTTTATTTTCCTCTCGTATCCACTGCCACCAGCTGACTCGTTATCATCCATCTTCGCCTTGAACCTCCCTGGGAATCCCAGCCTGGGATTATCCTTCTTTGACCCGACACTCCCTGCTTTTGGTGTCTGGAAATTCCCAGCGAGGCTTCGAACTGGTCTTTCCAGCGATCCGGTTTTCTTCGACCCACCCAACTCAGAAGTCAAGACTCAACGAGCCACCTCACGATATTCAGTTTTTGGACCATTGTGAAGGAGTCGGGAAACCGACAAGAGGCAAGACGTTTCTTGTCTTTCCTGCTCGTTTGAATCAACTCCCCCTCTTCTCCACTCATTCACCATGTGATCATTAACACCCTCGCTGTTACCGTGCTTGCTACCTCTGCGTTCGTCACCCCGGTCGCTAAGGACGGCGGGCCCAAGGTATAGATTTCTTCAGACCTGCTCACGCGGCCAAAGCTTGACCCGTCTTTCCCCCCGCACATCCCGGGTCAGCACGCTGGGAAGTGTCAAGCATGTGCCGGCGACGGCCGATTCGCCCCCATGCGGCCCTCTCCAACTCTGATCCGCCTTAGGAGACGTGAGAGACGTTTCTTCGCTGGACGCCCTCGAGCTCTTGCCCCTGGCGCCCCAGAGATAGATAGGCCATTACTCTCATTTCATTTCGTCCATTAGGACTTATTTTCCAACCTCCTTGTCTGATTTCCCCTCCTCGGCCACTGCCACCATCTCATCCGTTATGACCTTGTATTCAATCTCCCTGGGACCCTCCTTTTCTTGCCTGACACTCCCCTCTATCATATAGTCTCTCCCTTCGGTCCCCAAAAATCGGGTGTCCAGGTCGGGAAGCTTTTTTTTTTTTTTTTGGGGGGGGGGGGGCCTTTTCTATGGACACCCGGAAACGTTAGTGAGGCTGGAAAGCTGATGGAGGATGTAGGGTTCCGGGTCTTGAGACTGAGGCATCTCCCGCCCCTCATTAGTCGACCTTCCTGCGGCCACTGCCACCGACTCCCTCAATCCTTCACTACCCTTCTCCCTTCTTCTACCCATTCCTTGGTCAGCAGCTGTAGGCGACAGGCAGGCAACACGCGAGGGAGGTGAGCAGGCGGCGATTGGATCTGAGGCATGGCGCAAGCGGCGAAGCCCGCGCCCACTTCTCTCCTCCTCCTTTCTTCCCATCCTCTCCTCCACTTTTTTTCACCGCCATCCTCCCATCGTCCCTCGAAACTTTGCGGTTCTCTTCCCACCTCCACCCTACTCCCAGCTGCCCGTCCGCCCATCCTCTTATTCCCTCAAGCAGTCCCTCCTCCCGCCTCGACCCTGCCCTGTGTCTTGTGCTCCCCTCGCCCGATCTCTTCGGAATGGCGTGTGATTCGGCGATCCCCCCTCCTCCCAGTGTCAAAAAAAAAACGATCGTCGAAAAGAAAGAGTGGGGCGACGAATGGGAGAGGCGTGGTGATTAGATTAAATGTATATAGAAAACAAGTCGGGGTGCAAGTACAAAAGTAAGGTGAGAGAGAGTGTAAGACAGTCTTGGGGTTAGGCAGACTGATCCGCGGGCTCACGACAGTTTCTTTAGGGACCGTTCTGAATCAGGGTGGCGAGCAGAGCGTGGGTGAGCACGGTGGCAGGAAGCGAGTTGGGAGATGAGCCAGTAAGACAGGCGTTAGTTTAGCAATGGTGACAATGGTCGGCAATTTCCCGACAACCGAAGCGACAGAACTGCCACTTACGGGGTCGCTGGGGTTGGGGGTGCTGACACCGCCGGTGGAGGGGAGATCTTTGTCGAGCAAGCAGAAGTGGGTCTCGGGGCAAACGAGTTTAGGAGAGACGTTGAGGCTGGTGCAGTGTTCGCCCGGGCCGACAATAATTGCCTGGAAGCTGGACGGTGGAGAGACGTAAAATTGTTGGTCGGGCAGCATTGGGCGCTTGAGGTCTCAAGCCTCAGGAGATGGGAAAGCCGGGAAAACAGGAAGATGGTGAATTGGGGAAAGTTAACGTACGGTGATGGGGCCGGACTTCTGGGCGGCGACAGCGGTGGCGAGCATGGCGATGATCTTCATGGTTGACAAGTTATTAAAGAGGTGAAGAGGATCAGGAGGGGAGGGATCGGTTGCCAGGAGCTGATGATGGGAGGCAATAGCGAAGCTTGGATCACTCTTTTATGTGTTTGTCTTCGGGGCTTCCGGGCGGAAGGAGAAGACGACGAGGCGCCATCTAGTTGATGCCGACAACGTGCATGCACGTATGAAGAAGTTGAACGACACCCGCAGTCCCGTACAATGATCCCAATACGCTCCCTTACGCACAAGCGGCCCTCCAATCTAGCCCTCCTTCGAAGACGCAGGAGAAGGCTTTTTGATAGACTGACGTCCTCGAGCTCTTGCCTCTGGGGCCCTTAGAGGCTGGACACTACATAACTTTTCATTCGATGACTCGTTCTCTTTTTCAATGGCCTTGCCTAGTTTCCCCTCCTCAGCCATTCCACCATCCCACCCGCAACCACCTTGTCTTCAACCTCCCTTGAACCCCCCTTCTACCACCCGATGCTCCCCTCTATCATGTAATCTTTCTTCGTTCAAGGTCCCCTAAAATCAGGCGTCCGGGGCGGGAACTTCCCCAGGAGCTTCAAGCGACGCGACGTGTTTCGAGGTGCCTCTTCGATGGGCACCCGGAGGTGTGGAACTGTGGAGCAGGCCGGGTTCCGGGTCGTGAGGGATCTCCTGCCCCTCTGATCGACCACCGCTGCCGCTGGCCCCTCGTCTGTCGTCCTCTACTCAGCCACTCTACCCAGATCCCTCATTTCTTTATCCCTACCCTTGTCATTTCTTCTACCCTATACAGCTATAGGCGACGGGAAGGTAACATACGAGGGAGGCGAGCAGGCGGCGGGGAGGCATGGCGCGACCGGCCCAAATCTCCCTCCTCCCATCCGGAGTGCCAGACCTCTTCTTTCTTTCCACCATGAACAACGCGACTGCCCACACCACTGTGCGCATACCGCTACCGCCTCTCATCTCGGCCTTCTGACCACAGCCGATTCCACTCGACACCAGAGTTCATCCTCGTTTTTTTCCAGGACTTGTTCGGGACGGGGACCAGAAAGGTGCGAGGAACTTAAGAACAACTAGGCTCCTGACATGATGGCGAACGCGTCTTTGAGTGTTCCTGACCTATATTCGCTTAGACGCTATAATCGGGACTTGCTATTTTTTCTCAAGTGAGCCCGCTCTCCGTACCCCTGCCAGTCATGGTAGTTGAGCAAAGGAGATGATCAGGAGAGGAGAGAGAAAAGAGCACACAACACACCCAACACTCCGAGAGGCCGACTGCCTCCTGTGCTCGATTAGTCAAAAGAATAGCTTGCACCTTGTTTGGCAGGCGATGGGGTTTCCCAGTGCCCACTTTACCATCTTTCGCTCTTCCGCTCGTCACAGACTTCATTCGAATGTCGCCCAGAGGCCTAAACCTATGTCTGTCAGTTTCCACGACGGAAAATGGTGAGCTGACGAAGGTGTGGAGGGAGGGAGGGAGGAGGGGTGAGAAACCAGGACCTCTGCAAACCTTGGAGGAGGTGACATTGGGATGGAGAGCACAAAGTCCCGAGGTTTGAACACAAACGAGGCAAAGGGAGCTTTTCGTTGACTATAAGCCGGCGGTCAAGGCGGGGGCTGTGGGGCGGGGCAACGACTGTTTGACACGAGCTGTGCGGTACGGCGGGCTGTCAGTACGGGAATACTTTTCAGAGTCTCCACTTTGTGGGAGAGGAGACTCAGGACCTCCCGCGCGATGCAGCCCACGAAAAGGCACTCGGTCACGCCGCTTTCGTCTCGCGGAACTATGATGCCGCCATCCAGCACTACAACACGGCCTTCGCCCTGACCCCCGATCGGGACACTGGTCCTCGCGCCGTTCTCCTGTCGAACAGGGCAGCCTGCCACCTCGCCCTCGAGAATCTCAAAGCGGCCGCTGCGGATGCCCGCTCCGCTGCTACCCTCGATCCTCTTCTCGTCAAGGCCCATCACCGTTTCTCTCGGCTCGGGAAGCGACGGAGAGGCGCATATATTCATCGCTTTGGCGCTCACCTCTCCAACCTCGCGCAACGAGACGTGCGCCGTCCGCGTCCTGCACGACAAGATTACTGGAAAGGACTGGCGCCGTGTTCGCGTCACTTTCTCGATCCATCGTTATAGTAGTTACTCTTCCTTTAATTGATTTTAGTACTTTTTTTTTTGGTCGCGTCTGTGGTTGGGGGGTTTATGTACAGCGCGCAACTCTCCCTCATAGCCGCAATCCATTCGCCCTCCACCCCCTCAATCACGACTCCGTTCGTGCCCGTCGCCTTCGACCCAAAGCTGGACTTCTTCCGTCTGCAGGCGCAGGCCTCAACAGTGCTCTCCCTCGTGCTGACCACCCTCCCTATCACGCGCAGGTTCGTCGTACTCCGCAAGGATATCATCGCCGTTCTCGACGCGTTCCGCACAGACTTCGACGCGACCCGCAGCGTCAAGCTCCTAGTCCCGCGCGCGCGTGGGTACACGAAGCAAGCCCTGTGCGCATGCTGACACTGTGCGCGGCGAGGCGCGGAGAGCTAGTGGCCGTCGGCGTGTCGTGCCCGCTGCGCGACCTCGCGCGCATGGACGAGCGTCGAGGCTCTCAGGTGGCGCCGCATGCCGATCCCCGCTGCGGCGTGTGCGGCGCTGCCGGCATCGGTTTCCCCCGCGCGGGGTATGCTCACCAATGGATTGAAGGTTTTGGCGCAATATGTCACCTGCGACTTTGCTATGCCTCCTGGCGTACAAGGGGCCTTTGCGGCGGGTGTCTCCGAGGGTGGAGGGCGGGTGGTCGTGAAAGTCGGCGACCTGGACAGATTATGGATTTGCCCTGCATATGTGCCGAGGGCAGTGCGGATGTGCTGAAGCGATTCAGTCGGAAGCATGGTATGCTTTCGATTTGCATTGGGCGGATCGTGGGGTAGGGCGCGGTGGGGAGACTTGTGATTTCTGTCTATTTGAGAGATGTCGGCGGGTAGTATTTTACGGTGGTTTATGTCTTGAGATATCAATCCAGCAGTAGCAATCAAAGTTTGAGAAAGGGAGGCTTTGCGAGGAAACGAACCGGTGTGACGGATCAAGAAAGAGTTCGGGACTCCGAAGGACGGAGGCCGCGTTCCATTTCGGCACGTTGGCTCACGTCCCCAACCTCCTTCCAAAACCGTGCTATGCTGCCCTCTTCTATGGCAGCTTGCTCGCGAGGTTCTTTGGGGAGCAGCACGAGTGAATGGAGCAATGCGAGATCATCAGCGACCTTCCGACAGCCGCCTGCGGCGTGGCAACCATCGTGGCGCCCTCAGACGCGCTTTTGTAGTCGATTCTCGCCCGCCTCTCATAGCCCCCCATACCACATTCGACTTCCCGCTCTCTTATGTCCCGCTTTTGAACGCTTCGTTCCGCCGTTTCTTTTGGTTTCGCGTGGCCCTTGCTCCCGTAGAGAGAGAGGCGAGGTGATGGAGACCCAAAGCGATTCGAGGAGAGAGGGACTCCGGCCCTGGCCCTCAAAAGCTCCCCTCTTTTTCGTCATACCTGGCACGTTGTTCCACCAGAGTCCTCTTACGATACTTCCCCCCCCCGTGCTCTTCACGCCAAATCCCATGCGTCGTATCCTCCACGCGAAATATCCCTTCCCCGCACCTACCTGTTCTCGTGTTAGGAGGGTAGGGGCGTTGTGAGGCAAATTCATGATCGGAATTGTCTGCCGGCTAGTGTGCTCGAACATCTGTCGGCTGTCTAGGCAGCAAGGCTAGCAGCACCTTGGGGTACATGGCGAAGAAACATTTCCTGATATAATCATGCCCTCCCCCCCCCCCCCCCCCCCCCCCCC
>KZ994324.1:0-12921 GCA_003614705.1 Blyttiomyces helicus | reverse complement strand
ATGTTCAACATTTGATCAAGCAAGTTGTCTCCCGCATTACAGAGCCCATTTTGAATTATTCCCCCACAAAAACTTATTATCTTGCTATAAGAAACATTTACAAACTTAACAAATACTTTCCAGACATTGTCTTTGGTAATAGAAACGCATTAATCCTGAGAAATATGGCAGATCAAATCTTGGCTACGGAGTTGCCGGCGACTCATAGTGACAGTGTTATCGATAAATCGATTTATGCAACTGGACTCAGAATGCTTTGGTGCGACAAAGGAGTTATGGGAAGTAGAACACCAAAGCAAACACAAGTTTTTCTTGACGATCATGAAAGAATATTTTCTGGCGAGAAATACAATCAGGCCTATGCCTTGGTTTACCCGATATCATTCCAACTGTCAGTTCCCGTGCTGGAACATCTTCAATGGACATCACTTGCAATGTATGAAATGGAAAATGTCGATGTATCGGACTTGGCGGAAACAAAAATAGTAGAAATAGGAAAGCTTCTCGTCAAGAAGTGTTAAAAATAGCGTCTCAGATGATTTCAAAGACGAACAACAAAAACATTTTGATAAACAATATTCTATGATTGCAAATTTTATTGAATCTGATCATTCAAGAGACAACATTATTGAGATGGTTTAATTTAACAAATCCATCATTGTCGCAATCGATTGTAAGTACTGTCATTTCAAAAAGGGGAAACATCGTGGCAATAAACGTCAGAGAGTTGGTATCAACAAGTCAGGTTCTTCACAACGTTGTTACTCTGAAAAACTTGTGGAGTGCCAAACCGGAGTTCACAATCCCATCTATTTCTTCGAATTACCTCAAGAACTTCGATCAATCATCAAAAGAATTGATGATACAGTTATTGCCTCAGCATCATCATCCTTGTCCACTGTCTCCACCATTGTTTCAAAAGCAGACTCTGAAAAAATGTTCACAGAACTCGCTTTGACACCATTATCTGATGTCGACCTTAGTGAAAGATTGAATCTTACACTTGGTCCTATCGAAGACACTGATTTTGGAATGACCGCAGAATTGACAGAAAATTTGTATCATCCAATTTACAACAGAAATCATGACAGACCTGAAAACATTTTCCTGGTCACAAAGGACGGTAAGAGAATGATTCAATGCAAACAAAACTGGGGAAACAATCTCTCTGAATCCAGCCGTCAAGATTTCAACCAATCAGATGAACGTCCTTTTCCAACATAACGTTCAGATAATCGATAACAATTACGGTCAGTCCACGGACTTGGAGGTAAAGTTTGATACTATACTGACCATTTTTCCGGATGATGCAAATTGAATATGTTGATATTCAAAAGTTTCAACAACTATGCTTCAGACATTGGCGATGTTATCTACAATCTCAGTAAACATCGTTTGGTAGTTTTTTAGTCAAAAGACACCAAGCATCAATGGTTTTGCTACAGGGAAGAAAAAGGAATTTGGGAAATGGTCTTGTTCCCGCTCAAACATTTTTGTTCAAAAGATGTCGCTGGTTATTATCAACAGGTAAAAACGTTCTTATGCAAAATACCAGCGATGAAAATATGATGGGAGCCCGTGAACTCCGCTTTGATCATATTCTGAAAAGATTGAAAGACAAAGATCGAGGAACCATTTTGCATGAAGCTGCCATCCTGTTCAAGATTTTCAACCCGCGATTTGAGAAAAACTTGGACAACAACTGATACTTGCTTTCGTTTCGAAAGGGAGTGTACAATCTGAAAACTGGAACCTTTCGTGAATCTTCGAGTCTGGATTACCTCACAACCACAACTGATTACAGATTGCCAAAAAAAGTTGATAAGCAAATTCGCGATGAAATCAACAGCGTTATCAATAGTATCATGCCGAATGATGAAGAAAAACAATACCTGCTCAGATAGCTTGCTAGTTGTTTAAGCTCTCAACAAAGATGAAATATTCACCATTTTAACTGATTCGGGTCGAAATGGGAAGGGTGTTCTCTGCGAACTCATGTCAGTGACAATTATGGACAATGCATTCAGGCGTCAATGTTGACAAACGAACAACCAAGTTCATCTGCGCCTTTTGTGGACCTCTTGAATTCGAAAGGCAAACGATGGGTTTGTGGTTACAAACCCGAGAAAGCTGCTTCCATCAACGGTGGTTTTGTCAAATTCTTGACTGGAAATGATAAAATCACCGGAAGGTTTTGTCATGAAAATTCTGAAATAATTTTCAATCCGCAGCATTCGCTGGTCATTAATGGAACGCCATTCCAACTTAAGACGGAGAAGATGATGCAATCTGGGATTGTGGCAGAAGTATTGATTTTGTGTTCAAATTCGTGGATAATCCGAAAGCTCCATTTGAGAAGAAAATTGACCGCCATTTGAAAGAAAAAGTCAAAACATGGGGTCCACAATCTATGTTGATCCTCTTGGACCATTACAAAGAATATGAGAAGGAAAACGGTTTGCATCCTTCAACAGCAGTGGCGGCAAAAGTCAGGTCTGTTCGCCGAGAAAACGATCCACTGGTGGAATTTATCGAAAAACATTAAAAACTCACTTCAGACCTGACTCAATACGTGACACATGCACATGTTAAATGTTAAATTTATTCAAATCACAAAGTCAAAACATAAAGGGCAGACCGAAATTGACTGAAGCCGTTGTGTGTGACAGGGCAACTGTTAGAAAACACTGTGGGCAGTCGAGGATCGAGATTGATGGGGCCATCAAAATGGAATACGGAAAAACTGGTTACAAAGGGTTGCTTCAGGATGTCTTATTAAATTGAAAAAAAGGACTTTTTTTGTTAAAAAGAGCCCATAGGGAAATCTTTTTGGTTTTGACCCTCACTACGTTTTTTTAAAAAAAACTATTTTATCAAAGACCATCTACAATGTTTTAGGAACAATATATATATGTATACTGAAAATTTTATTTAAAAAATCAATATGGAACAAAGTGACGTATTTTTTGGATATAATAGTTTTTGCAAGTTGAATAATAAAAATTAATATAATAATTTTTTAAAAGTTAATTTCTGAAAATGCTCCCTTTGTTCCCTATTGTACTGTTATCATATCAATAGTTAATTTTAAACTTTTATTGAGGTGAATTGTGAGTTTTGAACACATTTTTTTTTCAAAATTGCTTCTTCTTGCAAGGGACTGGAGTCAAAACCATTTTCCCTAAAAGGGGATAGAGAGTATCAAATACAAAAAGGATCCATGTGATAGTTAAATAACGCAAAATTATTATTTTCTGTGGTATTCGATTCAAACATTGAAAGATAAGATGAAAAACTCGAATCCATTGAAAATCATCAATATACATAGAATTTCGTCAGGAATCTAGGTTCAAATCACTATATAAGTGCAAAATTTGTAATGTAATATTCACGAAAATGCACATTTTGCAACAACTTGTTCCAACTTTCACGGAATTTTTAACATCGAACCTCGAAGAGAAACACAAACAAATATGTTCAAACTTTTCCTTCAGCACATTTGAAGATATCGTTCACGTGGATTTGAAAGATATTTGCATTATGTTGAACGTTACTTATTCTGAAATGTTGGATGAAGTTACTAAATTGAATGAATTAGGTTTTCACGGTTTTGAAATTTACACTCCGTTGGGTACGCAGAATCATATTTTGACTATTTATGCAGCAAAGTTGATTGCGTTGCGTCACAATAGCAAAAATGTTTTAAACTTTCTTCTCGAAGTTGAAAAACTTATTGACCGTTACGATAAGTTACTGAGCGATTTTAAGATGAATGAAGTCATCGCAAAAAATAAAGAGGAGATTTTGCTGGACGCTTACAAAGAAAAACCTGGTATATATCTAATCCGAGTGGGATATATCAATGGTGCACTTATCTATAAATTTGGACGCACCCACAATTTATCTCAGAGATTTCAACACCACAAAACTGGGTTGGGGAAGCAAATATTTCTGGAACATTTCATGGTATGTGATAATCATCAGAAGCTGGAAGGTCTTCTCAAAACTCATCATAGTATTCTAAGCAGAATGAGAAAAATCAAGATAAGGGGAACAATTCACACAGAGTTAATTGAAATAACCAATGATTTCAACATTCCACATTACGTTGCCATCTTGAATGAGCTGTCTAGAAACATTAATAATGATCAGGATATAATGGTCAGAATGGAAATACAAAGAACTAGACAGATGGAATTACGCTTAGAAATGGCCAGAATGGGAATCAATGTTGAACTTGATCCAACTCCACCCATCTATCGCTTTGAAGAGACAAACACTTTGGCAAACGACAACACTCACCTGGAAGATGAAAAGATTTTTGATTTCGTCAGAAATCATTATGAGTTATCAGATAACGATGAAGATTTCATTTTTCATAGTGACATGTTCAAACTCTTCAAAGAGAAAACAAGAGAACCTTCTATGAGACCAAAATTAACTGCAGCAGTCAAGAGGTTTGGTGTTACTTATGTATCAGATCATTTCGGGAGAACGCCAACTTATCGTGGTAAATTAGGCTACGGTGGTCTCAAATTGAAATCAACATGAACAGTTCGTATGACAATTAATTCACTTTATTATCAAAAAAATATTCAATGTTTTTACTAATGTTGCAGTCAATCATTTATCAAGTTTAAATGTTTTCTCAAAAAAGGAAGAGATCATAACATAACGTTTGATTTCGAGATAAACCCAAAATCGAAAAATATCTCAAAGAAAATGAAAAATAATGGGACGTAGCTCGCCAAATGGCACCAACCCTCTCCGACTGTCGAGTTCTTATAATAATAAAAAGAAAACGCAAAACTCGCAATGTTGAGTAAAACCATTAATCCATTCACAGGATACGGCAAAACAGCACTCGTCAAGGTGAAACTTAACAAAAACAAAGCGTAAAATGGAACTGCAGTTTCGAGAGAATTCCATCGCCAGTCAAGTGTAGGTTTTGATCTTTGTGTCACTTTTGTATATGAAATCACCTGGAACGCATTCGTGCTGTAAATAAGAGCGCAAATAGCATATGCATAAATAACAAATTTAGCAATTTCGTTGAGAGAATGCACCTGGTTCACCAAATATCCTAAGACGATGGGCTGCAAATGATTTGACAACATCGCTATTTTGGTGAAAACAAAATTCACATCGTTCTCACCACCATTATCTTTCAAGCTCTCCCAAAAGATCCAGTCATAAACTTGCATCAGACCGACGAACCCAAAAAAGAGAGCGAGTTTCTGAAATGTTAGTCGAATCTCATTGTCTGTCTGGGAGTGGAATGTGTTGTTGTATAGAAGGAAACATGTTATCGCACACGTCACACTCGACCGAATGCTTTCGAATTCGATATTTGTGAATGTCGAACATATGCTAGTTATTGCGGTGCCGTAGGGTGGGGACGGAGGCTCCCGTAGCATTTGACAGCCTCGCACCCCGTGTTCTGGTCATGAGGGCCAGTTTGTTTTTTTCCCTTCCGGCGCGGAGGACAGTAGCCGGCTCCTGTCTCTGGACTTAACCCTCTCGCCCCCACAACTTCATTCCTAATCCCCCACAGAACACATAGACCTCACCCAAAACATGGAACTCCTCCTCCCCCTCATGCTGCTCGCCCTCGCGGCATTCAGCGCGCCCGCCACCGCCGCCCGTGCAGGATTCCACGTTCAATTCCCATGGGTCATAAGAAAGCAGGCAAACGTTGTCCCAAAGGGTATGCGTCAAGTGATGCAGAGTTTTTTGCCGTTTTGTGGTATGTATTTCCGGATAGCATGAGGAAAAAGAGTGATTAGAGTAGGGGTCCGAGCGTTCGAAAGCCGATTTATGGATCGGACTAATGGTTTTTTTTGATATTGGATTAGGGGACATTATCCGGAACCCGCAGATATACTCTGGAAATGATACTACCTTCCTGTCGTTTTCTGGCAATAGCGGGGATTTGGGTGCGTTGGGTTGCTGGCGGGGGGGAATTGGAAGCGACCAACGCGAGCGGGTATATAATGCAATTTCCACATGGCTAACATGCCTCCCTCCGATGGACTTTTCCACGCCGTCACCTCCCCCCCCCTCCCCCCCGAACCTAGTGACCGTCATCTACACCAGTAACCGCGCTCCCCGAAGCCGTGAAGACTTCACCATCCCGATAGTTGCCGACGTACCCATCCACCCATCGGGCCAACTGTGCTTTAACGTCACAATGCCTGCCGTTTCTCTCTTCCCGCAATATGGCGTGTTCTACTTTGAGGCGCGGGATCCCAAGACCGAGGAGATAGAGTACTTTGTAGGTTTCCGAAATCTGGGCAGGGGAGAGAGTGCTCCGTGATTTGAATGCTCCTATATCTAAACCCCCCTTCTGTTGACTCCGCATGAAATTAGTGCTCCGACGTTAAACTGAAGGACGATATCATTCTGGCCGTGGAGCACCCCGCCATGTGCGCTGGCAACAACGAGACGTTGATTCCCATGCCAGACGAATACCTGTAGTGGATGCCGTCTTTATGGGCTGGCTGTCGCGTTTTCGGGGTGATGCCTTCCTTGCCCCTATTCTTGCCATCGGAGGTGGCCGAAGGGGGACGGACAACTCCTGTGCATTGACATTTATATGTGTAGTGATGGTTTCCATTTTTGGTTTTGAATGAACATCTCTTTTTTTCAGGACTGGGTATCGTTGGGGTGGGGTCGGATGGGGGCTCGACGTCGCCTGCGGAGAAGGGGGCCGACAATGGGGAGATGGGGAGAGCCGGGAGAGCGATGATTGAACTCCGCTGTTCGGACGGGCGGACAAATCATCAGAGCCGTGGTAACATCAACAACAACAAGCAACCATGAATTTGGTCAAAAGCCGAGCCCCCAGAGCGTCGGCAAACTCCGCCCGACATCGGCAGGCGTTCAAGAAAGGCACGCCCATGTCGGCCTAATCTTGTCAGCCCCGAAAGCTGACCAACATTCATCTCCATTTCGTCAATTCCCGGGCATCCTCACAACCTCGCATGTTCTCCTCCTCCTCTTCGCAAAGGCCCGACCGCGCCGCTCCGCGCATCCACCCGAGAAGACTCACCGACAGATCCCCGTCGCGCTGGTGGGACTACGTCCAGTCGGAGCGCCAGAGAGGTGCCCCTGCTGCTGTGCTCAAAGAACTGCTGTCTGAGGCTACTTCTAGGTGCGTGGCCCGTCGCCGTGCGCCGGGGGTGGGGCGTGTGGGTGCGTGTATCGCCGCGGTCTTGCCTGAAATCTGATCCCACCCCGGTTGGTCTCTGCCCCCTTGCAGCCTTTCCGTCGAGAAATACTGGAACGACCAGCATCTGCTCGAGCTATGGCTGCTCCTCATTGAATTTCAACGGTGGGTCGATGAAGCCAAAACGCACTTGTCACGAGACCCGTAGGCTTCGGACTACCGCAAAAACCGCCAACAACCCTCCACCATCCACTAAACCCCTCCCACCCACAGCGAAGCCCAAGATGACCACTCAGGAATCCGCGACTCCTTCAAATTCCTTAAATCCTCCCGAATCGGTATCTCATCCGCAAAATTTTACCTCGCCTGGTCCGATTTCGAGCGCTGCGCGGGCGGCTACGAAAAGGCCAGGACGATTCTGCAGAATGGAATCAATTTGAACGCGCAGCCGGTTGAGGAGCTGAGAGAGATGCTTGTGGGGGGGGCGGTGTTGACGAGGGTGGATTCTGCTGCTGCTGATCTGACGTCGGTCGTACCGGTCGCGAAGCCGGTGGTTCTTGATGATGCCCCGACGCCTGCTACGCCGATGCCGAGCTCTGTGGTGGTTCGTGAGCGCGTTGTAAAGGCGATGGGGGGGTTTCAAAAGGTGATTGGAATTTTAGATGGGTGAAAGGGTTGTATGCGGTTTATCGGGTCGACCATTGAGTTGGAGCTTACTTTCGTCCCGCCCCCACCCCTAATAACTCTTAGGAGATCACCGATGTTCCGGCAACTCCCCACGTATTCGACAGGAGCGAGGAGTGGCGATCCGCCCTCCGCTCGTCCGAATCCTCTTTCACTGATGATTCGTAGGTTCCTATTGACGAGGTTCTTTTCTTAAGCGAGAAATTTCTCGGTTCACCAGTGCGCTGCATTCGACGCCCGCTCTCGCCGAGCTTCTTATGTCTTACCCTCGCCTACTCAGTCAACCAAGCAGTACAAGAAGGTCGATCGCGAGAGGCACAATGAGGAGGTTACGGGCTGGTGAGTTTGGGTGGTGCTTTGTGCATGGTAATAGTCTGACGACTGCCGCATGGCGAAGTTCTGATGCGTCCTTGTTGATGAACGTAGGTCCCCCCGCGCGAGTAAATGCGTCCGCATCTCAGGGTGATTCGATAGAGATTTCCGAAATGCCCCCGGATCCGCCCGAGTCCCCACCTGTTCAATACGGATTGACGTCAGGTGAAGTCCACAGCGTTATGCATTTTATTTACAAAGCACCGTGATTGCTCTAACACCACCTCCACCTGTTGATTATGAGAAGATTCCGAGAGATCGAAGCCGTATCTTCCCTCGCCGCCGCATCCCAATCGGAACAGTGCGTCGCCCCCGATCGTGCGGCCCGATCCGGTGTATTCAGCTGCGGATCGTTCGCCTATGGATGACTGCTCGGATATAAGTGTTGATGAGGAATCGGTGACGGTTGTGAGGTTGCCGCCGGTAAGAATATAGATATTCAAGTCAAAGGTAATCCGACTTTTGACGACGGAAACAAGTCGAAGCCCTGACCTGGATCCCGTTTGAATCCCGCTCCAGGACCGCCCCGATGCCCGCCATCAATCGAACGCGCCGTCTCTCCCCTCCACCTCCCGCCCGCACTATCCCCATCGCCCGTCCACGCTACCCAACCCCACCCCCGCCCCGCCCATTCCTTCGTCCACCTCCCCGCCAAGCGCAGATCCCGCCGCGACCCCGCGCCCGCGCCCGACCGACCTGCCGCCTTCCTTGCACTCGTTTTCGACGCCCGGCGCTGCGGGGCACCCAATGTACCGCCGCCAGCAGCCACCCGCGCTGGCGATAGCGAGAGCGCCGCATATGGTGACGGAGCCGCAATCGGCGCATAGTACACCAACGGTAGGTTGAGATGTGGGGTAGGCAATAAGGCTTGGAAACCGTGGGGTGTCACTGGTGTGACCCCCTTGGCGTGGTTGGCTTTTGAAGCGGGTCGTATCGCGGTAACGAGCTCGACTTACCCTCGACTTCTCTTGCCCACTTCAGGTCGTGCCGTCCGCTAACCTCGCGGGGCGCCGGGCGTCTGCCGCTGCGGCTCCAGTACATGATCCCGCCGCACGTGCGACCTATCCTATAACTACGGTGGAGAGTACCCCGACTGTGAGTGCATTCACATACTGCACGCTCGACCTCTTTACATGACGGAGTCGGCATATTCTAATAATCCGTCAACACTCTTTGCCAGATAATGCCAGTAAAACTTGCCGTCCCACCCGTCCTCCCAGCCCAAGCCCTCGCGCCACCCAAAGTCGAAAAGACCGTCATGGTGAGGACCATATTCGAGACGGGGGGCCAATGCCATCCAGCCCACGCGAGTAACCCACTATCTCCCTCCTTCAAAAAGGTCAACAACGTCACCTACGAGCGTATCGAAGTAATCGGTCGCGGGGGCAGCAGCAAGGTGTACAAGATCCTTTCCCCGACGGGCAAGATCCACGCGCTCAAAAAGGTCAAGCTGAAGGACCAGGATGAGGCTGCTGTCGAGGGGTATATCAATGAGATCGCTTTGTTGAGGAAGCTTAGGAATAATCAGCGGATTATTCGGCTTGTTGATGCAGAGATTGATTATGGACGGGGGATTATTTTGATGGTTGGTTTTGTCGGCGGGTGAGATGCGCGCGGTGGGAAGATTGTGGCGCGATTGTTTCTAACGTCTTGCGTCTCCGCGTGTAGGTTCTGGAGTACGGCGAGACGGACCTGAACGTTCTGTTGCAGAAAAACATGAAAAGCGATCACTCGGAACGCCTTACCATGAATTTTATACGCAATTATTGGGAGCAGGCAAGTTGACTTTGCTCGTTCGGCAGGTCATGTCGTCTAGGGGGGACACCGACTTAACTGACCGTCACACCTCTCACCACCAGATGCTTAAAGCGGTCCAGGCGATCCATGGGGAGAACATCATCCATAGCGATCTGAAGCCCGCGGTACGCGGTTGGTTTGAATCGCGAGAGATTGTGTGCGCATGCTCCCGGTCGTAGTGTGGTCTCCCGCATGTTGCTGAACTGCTTCTCTCCCGCTTGCTCGCACATCTGACTTTAGAACTTTCTGATCGTTGGCGGCGAGCTCAAACTGATCGATTTTGGGATCGCCAAGGCTATTCCGAACGATACGACGAATATCCATCGAGACTATCAGGTTCGTTGGGGAATATGCTCGAGTCGGCCGCGTATTTCTTATCGCTGATGCCTATGTGATATACGCAGACCGGAACGATCAACTACATGGCACCAGAGGCAATAACCTTCGTCGACGCCGTCGCCGGTGGATCGAAACGCCAATATTTAAAGGTGAGGAGGCCCGTTCAACCCCTACAAGAAAAACCCCCAACCACCATCTCATCCCACCTCTCTCACCCGCACCCAGCTCGGCCGCGCATCAGACGTCTGGTCACTAGGCTGCATCCTCTACCAGCTCCACTACGGCCGCCCGCCCTTCGCCCACATCACGTCGGTGATCCCAAAACTGCAGTGCATCGTCGACCCTACGCATGTGATTGATTTCCCGGCTCCTGTTGATGATGCCCTGCGGGAGGTCATTGAGGCGTGCTTGGCGAGGGATCCGAGGCGGAGACCGACTATTGATGCGTTGTTGGCGCATCGGTTTTTGGGTGAGTGCGGGGGGTGGTTTTTGGTGGGGCGAGGTACACTCGCCCGCAACGGGTATTGATTTATTTTTTCGTTGACCGGCAGGCTCGACGCAGCCCTCTACGCTTGTCCCGATGACGCCGGCGTTGATTCAGCAGATCTTGGAACAGTTCTTGCGTGTTGAGCAGAACGTGCCGTTGGATCGGCTTGCGGCGGTGAGATGATGTCGAGTCTTCGCTCTATCCGACACACACATACACGGAGATACTGACGATATTTTTTCTCATCTTATAGGTCATATACGACCAAGTCTCGGGCGGGGGGAACGTTGATTTGTCTGGGTTTCGGTGAAAAGGACTGGCTGCTTTTGTATGTGGATATGATATATACCCCCTGTTTTTTTCGCCACAGTCTCCTCCACAAATCGTCCATAGTGCCCGTGGGCGCTCGCGAAGACGGCGGCTGTCTTGCCCAATGCGAGTGCTTCAGGGCCGCCGTCGACGCCCCCGTGAAATCGGCCGACCCCTCATTCTTCTTCGAAAAAGCGCATCATGCTTTTCCTCCGCGGCAAGCCCCAATAGGAACCGAAAATGCGATCAGACTATTCAACCGATCCGCGCGGTTGGGGATTGGAGTTGATGAGAGCAGCGTGGATGACGGGAAGGAATATGGGCGTTAACTCTGGGACGAGGGCGACACCGCCCCTAAAAAAAAAAAAAAAACTTGCAGAACGCCTGAAGACTGAGTAACCGATTGGAGAGCTGCGTTATTTCGCATTGAGCCCACGGCCCATTCCTTTTCGTTTTGGGAACGTCTGCGCGCAATCAAGGAGTGGCTGCAAGTGATCACGGCTTGGCATCCGATGAACAGTCCATATCTCGTCGAGGATAGCCCCACCAGGACTTTTTCTGTTTGCTCCTTGCGAGACTTGAGCGGGGTGTCGAGAGCGTCTGGAAAATGGGTGCGAGCCTGGCGCGCCGAGACGGGATCAGTTCAAGAGGCATGTGTGTTGAACGTTGACCGCTCAAAAAGAAACACGAGGAGTAGTGAATGCCATTCGATGGTTGGATTGCCGAGGATATAATATTGAACCACCTTCGTTTAGCCTGTGCAGGTCGCCTGCCGAGGGGCATGTTTCTCCTTCGCAAGAGTTCTCTGCAAAGAGGGGATGACGCAAATTATGCGACCAGATTAACAAACGGTTCGCGCCGTGACGGTGTCTAAAAGTTGCAAAGAGCGACGAGAGGAGTAATCGGCGTTGGGGGCGCAACCTGCTCGAGAGCGTGGGGAGGTTACATACGCCGGTCTCCGTCTGCTATAAAAAGTTTTCAAACATTCTGGACTTAAGAGAGTGTCCTAGTGCAGTCCACCGGAGAGGACATAGGATCGACGCATAACAGACATTTGAACCGGCGACCTTCCTCTGGATTTGACACGTTTGCCCAAATGCAAAGAATGTTTGGAAGTGGCTACGTTTTGGGATCCATTGAACAGTCTTTATCTTCTGCATTAACGATCCCTTCCATAAGAACATTTCTAGTCATGTCAAGAATAGCTCTTCACGTCGCCTCGGTAGGGGTACCGAGAGAGGAGAGCCTCTGGCAATGGGTGATGACTGGCGACTGAAGTGCGAGCACATTGATATTTGCTTCAAGAGGAGTTGCAGGGTGCAAAAAGGAGCGTAAGCATTTATCCTATGAGGGTTTGGATCGCCGAACGAATTGAATCCGCGGCCTGTTATGAGAATTCCTATTTCTGTGCGACCAAAGGATTCGACTATTATTGACCCTGCGTTCTGAGGTTTAGAAGTTCTGTGAACACTCTGCTTTCCATTCTCAGGAGTTGGTACTCCTTGATCAATGCCAGAGACTCTGTGGATTCATCCTATTCATGAATCATGGGATACTTTCCATAAATCGGTTGTTGATAGGGAAGGTCTTGATTGATTATGAATTAGACCACATGTCCTTTAGTACATCAACTCTGTCTACAATGAGGTGAACAATGGTCATTGTCCAACGGAGAATAATACTAAGATTTAGTATTTTTTAGAAACTGGACAGCATTACTAATTTCTAGTATTGTCTACGACAACAATACTGATTATTTGGTATT
>KZ994323.1:0-12927 GCA_003614705.1 Blyttiomyces helicus | reverse complement strand
GGCGGGGGGGGGGGGGGGGGGGGGGGGGGGGGGGGGGGGGGGGGGGGGGGCGATTTTCTTTTTGCTTCAAGGGGTGTTAATGATCGACATGGTCGAAGAGCTCCGAAAGTTTACGTGCAATAATTGTCTGCACGTCAACTGTACGAGGGAAGTCATCAGGGCCGAGGTGGGGAACGACACGGGGGGAAAGAGGAGGAATTCTGGCCCCGATGTGGTCAGAGGCGGCGCGCGCGCGCAAGCGGCCTCGGTCGCACGCGAGACACATGCCATCCCGTCGCAAGCACCTCCCAAAAGAGGTCCGTATGCATCCCAGAACCCTCCAACTCTGGCCAGGATTGGTTGGTTACGCCCGAAAATGTCCCAGGGGAAAAAACAGCAGACACCTCTGCAGGCGAGAGGCGGGGCCTGGATTCGAATGGCGGCAGACTCGGACGTGACGAATCGGCCGCCGAGATCGTGGTTCGGGAGAGGGTGCGGAGGAGAATGTGGAGGAGAGTTGTTTGTTCAAAGGCAAAGAACGTGCGCGCATTGAAGCGCGGACTGCATCAAAAATCAAGGCGAGCCCGATTTGAACTGTGAGGAGCTGGCGCCCCGAGCAGTTACTGGGTTTACCCGTCAGCCATGGACCAATTGATGAGGACTGGGGGGGGGAGGGTGAGGGAGCGCGGCTTAGCGAAGGGGCGGTAGGAGGAAACCCCGGGAGGGGAGTGTAAGGGAGCGCCCGGGAACGCACGAGAGGGTGATTGAGCTCCCATTCCATTCGTTCCATCACCCCCACTCTCTTGAATCCGTCTGCTTCCCAAACTTTCTGACCACTCCCTCGCCTTCCCTCGCCCCCGGGTGCCCTCCCCTCTCTCTGGCTTCCTCCTTGCCTTCTCTCTTCCTCCTTGCCTTCCCTCTCTCTCTGTCACACGATGTTGCCCTCCCTCTCTCTGTCGCCCACTCTCTTGCCCTCCCACACTCTTCCTCTCTTGTAATCGCCTTCCTTTGACACCGCATCACTCCCTCATACTCCCTTGGCGAGAAAGTGCAAAGGAGCCAGAGAGACGGGGGCAAGGGAGGGCGGGGGACGAGTGGGAGTGCGAGGAAGCGCGGGGAAGTGTGTGGGTGTGCGAAGGGAGCGAGGGAAAGGGACAGAGTAAGCCAGGCGCAAGTGTGGTGTCTGTGGCGATCTCCTCGAGACGCGCGGTTGCGGCCTCGAGGCGCTTGACGACGGCGGCGAGGGCGACTTCGGACATGAGGGGGGTTAGTGGGAAGGGGGAGAGAAGCTCGTTCCTGCTATCCTGCCCGGAGTTGTGTCGTTGCTGGACTTCTTCGCCTTTTGGGCGGGCTTGCACTTTGCAACGCTACCACAAGAGGGAGATGTCAAAAGTCGAAGAGCGTTTTTTCACTCAGGCGTATCATCGTATGTCCTTACTCCTTGCCTTCCTCCTTCATTCCGCTGCATGCGGGCCACAAAAAGAGCCCCCCCCCCCCCCCCCCCCCCCCCCCCCCCCCCCGCTTACGCGAGATTCGCATACCGCAAGAAGCTTCTGCATCTTGGTGTTGATCTCGGAGAGCATCACGGGATCCATGCGCTGCATTGCCGGACCGCTTGAAAGGATGTTCATGTTGAATCCCTTGAGGTGTTAACGTGTTCGATTGGCGAGTGATATTGAGGGGAATGAGTTGACTCTATTCTCATCCGCACCCCGCGGCAAGTAATGCCCGCCCCACCGATTGCATACTTACACCCCTTGGCTTTTCATCCGGTTGCAACGCTAACGCATGGTCGCGGAGAACATATTGTTGAAGCGTGCTTGTCTTGCTCTTGAGCTCATCGGACAGCTTGGTGACGCGCTCTGTCGCCGCTCGCAGCTGATAGTAAAACATTCGTCAGAGAATTTAGTTCTTTTCTGGCAAAGCGCTCGGGTGACCCCTGGTTTTATCTCGCGCACCTCTTCTTCAGCGACTCTCGCTCGGCGATTCAGCGACTCGTTTTCTTGTGCAAGATGCAGCAGGTCGTCGGTTAACTGTTCGAATCAACGCTTGTTTCGTCAGAATGAGGGTAGGACCGGATTGAAGTGAGAATATTCATGTAAGCATTTCTAAGCTTACCCTTTCCACCTTTGGTACCCCGACGCTTTCGCCGCTTCCGGAATGCCCTGTTTTGGAGGCCTTTGCTAGATCCGCGTTGCTTCGGACGACGGGAGAAATCTCCTGCGGAAGCTGTTGCGGCGGAGGAGCTGGAGAGAAACATCTTCATCAAAGATCCTTCTCACGAGCAAGGCAAACGTAACTCGTGAAGAGCCTGACTTACCAGACGCTTCTGGAGGGTCCTCGTGAGAATTTTGCTTTCGCTCTTTAGCCAACTGCTTTTGAAGGTCTTTGATCTAGAAAAGGGCGACGAGGATGTTAGGAATGGCGCTTGGGGAGAGAACAAGCCCACTCGAGCAAATAGAAGGCGAGAAGTTCTGAGGACTCACAATTTGCGCACTCTTTCTTTCGGAGATCTTATTCTCGGATTCGAGATCCTGCAGCTTCTTCTTCAGTGTCTGCATCTCCACTTTCAGCGCTGCGAGGTTTTGTTCGGCCTCGATGGTCCGGGCTTCTCCGGAGCTTTTGCGTGCGACAGCCTCTTCCTGCAGAGAGGCCACGGTCCGCTCCATCGCAGCCACTTTTTCCCTCGCAGCGGCGAGCTCCCCGACGGCCTCGTCCCTCTCTCTCTCCGTCCGTGCCAACGACTTGCGCAGTGCGCTCTCAGATGCAGCCAGCTCTTCGGCGCGCGACTTGGCTTTCTTGACGACGTCCTCCTTCTCCTGGTAGCTTCGCGACGCGCGCTCCACGGACGCATGCGCCACCTCGAGCTCTGCAGTGAGCAGGTCGTTGCGGGACTGCAGGGCCGCTACCTGCTCTTTGCCGGAGTCTATCTCTGCGCGGAGAGCGTCCTCGTGTGCACGCGCGCGCTCGGTCTCCTGCTGCTTCATGAACATCTCGGCCTGCGTCTTGGAGTAGTCTGATCGCAGGGTCTGAGCTTCCTGCTCTAGGCTCCTGGCGCGTTGGGTCTGCTTGGCGAGGTCTTCGCCCTTGGTGACAAGCTCCTTTTCGAACTTCTTGGACATCTCCTGATGGTCTTTTTTGGACTTTTCAAGATCCGCCGTCAGCTTCTCTTTCTCTTTGCGGAGCTTCTCCTCCGACGACATTTTCTCCTTCAGCTCGGCTTCCTTTCTCTTGAGCTTGTCGTCCCATTCGTTTCTTTGCTCCTTCAGCTCGGCGTCCTTTCTCTTGAGCTTGTCGTCCCATTCGGTTTTTTCTCGTTTGTGGCGCTCCTCCACCTCGGCCTTTTCCTTCTTTATCCGATCTTCCATCTCGGCCTTGATCTTCTTCTCAATAGTCGTCTTGTCCCCCTCGGTCATCTGGATGCGCTCCTGTAAGGTTCGAACAAGAATATCGTTTGCCTCCTTATTCTGGCCCATCTTCCTCTGGAGGGTCTCCAATTCTTTCTTATGCGCTTCCGCCGCTTTGTGAGCCGCAGAAACCTCCGCCTCCTTCCGCGTGAGCTTCTCCTCGATCTCGCTGGATCGCGCGCGGAGAGCAGAGAGCTCCACAATGGATCGCGCCACCTCCTCCTGCCGTGAGACCGTCTCCTTTGCTGCCGCCTCGTGGAGCGACCGCAATCGTGCGTTCTCGCCCTTCTGCGCCGAAATCTCGTCGCCGAGATTCTTCAGGCGGTCCTCGAGCCTCACGACCTCGTTGCGGTGTGCCAGGGCGATCTCCTCGGAAGCCTTTGCGGCGTCCGCGCTCGTCGACGCGGATAGCGCGTCCAACCTCGCCTGCAGGGTCGCCAGCTGGCGAGTCAGCTCGTCAACGACTCGACCCCTCTCCTCCTCATCACGCGCCTTAGCCTCGCGCAGCGCTTCGGCTTGAGCCTGCATCATCGCCTCCCGCTCTGTCGCCAATCGGCCCTCCAGCTCCCCGGCCCGGCGCTCCGCTGCTTCGAGAGATGAGCGAGCTTGGGCGAGGGAATCCCGCTCGAATTCGAATTGGCGCTGCGTCTCGGCCATGCGAGCCTCAAGCGCCGAGACGGACTCCGTAGCGGCTGCTGCGTCGGAAGCACTGGATCGCTCCTGGTCCTCGAAGACCCGCACCCGCTCGTCAAGGGTCTGCCTCGCCTCGCTGACCTGCTGCAACAAGCCCTGCCTCTCGGCCTCGAACTCGTGCTTAACCCTGTCGAGCTGCGCCTCCATCGCGGCGACATCGGAGGCAGCCGGGATCGCTTCGTCCTGACGAGGCGCTTCGGACTCGGAGCGGCACAGGGATGCTGCCTCGAGATCCGCCTTGAGGGATGCGATCTCCTTCAGCGCGGACTCAATTTCCTTTTGGCGGCTTATGAGCTGCTTCTCCAGGTCCTCCACCCGAGCGGCATCGGGATGCGACTGCTCGGTCTGCGGAGCCTGCGCTGCGGCCAAATCCAGTTCCACCAGCCGGTGCTTTAGCGTAGCCGTCTCCTCCGCCGTAGACCTCAGCTGATCTTCCAGCGCAGAGCGTTCTCCCCGAAGCTGCTCCAGCTCCTGCCTGCTCGAATCGCCCGTCGACACCGCGGCCTCGCAAGACCGCTCTAACTCCTCCACCCGCTTTTTCAACGACGCTGATTCGTCCACCGCAACGGCCAGCTGCTCCTGGAGCGTCCCGCGCTGCTCTCGAAGCTCCTCCGCGCGGGAATGTTCTAACTTTTCCATGCGCTTCTTCAGCGCATCCGCCTCGAGGACGGTGCCATCCGGCTGATCCTGGAGCTTCCCGCGTTCCTCTTGAAGGTTCTCGATCAGCTTCGCATCGTCTTTCTCTGGATTCGACACTAACGGCGACGATGGTGAGGGGGCGTCGGCAGGAGCTGCACGTGATTTTTCGAGCTCTTCGATCCGCTGCTTGAAAGAGGCAGTTTCGTTGGCGGCGATGTGGAGCTGCTCCTGAAGAGCGGCCCGCTCCCTCCGAAGCTCCTCGACAAGGGTCGCTAGGTCAGATCCGACTTCGGAAGATTTGGTCGGCGTCGCGGCGGGACTAGGAGCGTCCACCGCGGGAGGTGTAGCTCCCCATTTTTGCGCCTCAATCTCTTCGATCCGCCGCTTCAGCCCTGCCGTCTCGTCCGCAGCAGTCTTCAGCTGTTCCTCGAGCTTGTTCCGCTCTTCACGGAGCTCCTCGATCAGCTTCGTTTGGTCTGCCCCAGCCGCGGTCGAAGATGCCGTTCCACCAGCAGCGGCAGGGGTCCGGCTCCACCAAGAATTTGCCGCCCCACCTCCAGAAACATTATTCGCCGGGACGGCTGCGGCTGCCTGCGCCGGTTCTGGCGCTGCAACTGCCACCGGCGTCGGGGCCGCTTCAGCTAACGACTTCGAGCTGGTGTCCTCGGTCGCGGTCGCCGGCGACCGAGGCGCCGAGGATTTTGCCCCAGCAGTGGCAGCCGCCGGTTGCGCGGCATTCGTCCCAGCGCTGGCCCGAGACCACCACGACTTCACGCTGCCGATTCCCGCCGCCGATCCCGCCGCGCTTCCTGTCGTGCCCGCGGACGGACCCCCGCCCGCCGAATCCTGTCCAGAGCGCTTTCGCTCCGCCTCCAGCTCCGCCTTAGCCTCTTGAAGCTCCCGGGCGGAGGTTTCTAGCGAGCTCTCTAGCGCCACCTTACTCGTACGTAGCTCACGCACTGACATCTCCAGCGCCCGGACCTCGGCCTGCAAGATCTCGGCCGCTGCGACTTCGGCGGGGGGCGTATCGCGGACAGAGTAGGGTGGCAGTGGCTTCGCTTCGTCCATAGCCGGCGTCAATGCACTGTCTAGCGTCGCGCGTGAAGTCGTGACTTCTCGCAGCTCCTTCGCGAGGGAGGCGATCTTTTCTTCGAGCTCGCGCCGCTCTTTGTCTGCTCGAGCGACGATTTGGTGGATATTGTCTTTCAAAGCTTGGTTCTATAGGGGAACATGGGTGTGGGCAACATTGTTAGAATCTTCTGGACCTGCGTCTGCCACATCGCTTCTCACTCCCCCCCGCCCCTCCCCACAAGATGCCGCCCCGCCCGCGCACCTGCAGCTTTTGATCCGACAGGAGCTCGATCTCAGAACGAAGCTTGGAATTTTCATCCATGGCATTCTGCAAGGCCTGTTTCTCCTTCGCCTTTGAAATGACACCTGGCGGATATCTCCGCGTTCAATACCCACAAACCCTCGCTCTTAAGGCATGCGCTCCAGGATGGGGTAACTCCAGACACCACTCACCGTTGACCTTCTTCAGCTCCTTATCCAAAGCAGCCTTCTCCTTCTCCAGCACTGCCTTCTCTCTTTCAAGGGTCGTCTTCTCCTTGTCCAACGTGGAAATATGCTTTCGGTCCCTTTCCAGGTCTGTTGGCGAGATGGGATGCGATCGGTACGTAGATCCTCAGGGACTATAGACTCCGGAGAATCGACATCGGTAAAAGCCTCACCCGCCATTAGTCTGTCGGTTTTGATTTGAAATTCGTGCCGTTCATTTTTGATGTGGGCGAGCTGGATGAGGTCGGCAAAGGATGTTAGGTTGGTCGAAACGTATCTGAACAATGCCATCGCAAACAGTGCCCAACCCTCCGAGGCACCGAAACGCCTTCCCCAATGAATAAATGTAGCAGCTCAGCGAACGAATTCGCTCTGAAATACACCCCCTGGGGATCCCATGATGAATGACAAAGGCTGATGATCTACTCGCCTGCTCGGTCAGAGCCGCCAGCTCCATGGGAGCGACGGTGTCGGCCATTTAGTTTGTACAAATTCAGAGGTCAATGTTGGGGCGCGGAGCGAGGGGGAAGGAGTGAGAAATAAGGGGTAGACAAGTGACAGGCACTCGGTCGTTGAAAGCTTCGCTTTACAAGCGTGTGTTCCAACATGAAGAAGAGGAAGTTCCAAGGCGGCCGTCGGGTTCTTGGTCTCAGATGGGCCGATGGCCGATCGGCGTTCCGAAGTGACGCAACAAGCCACCTGAACGCCCCTCCATCATGCCGGGGGATTGGCGTGAAAAAAAGGGGACGCGACTCGATCATACCCCCATCATCCCCTCAAGACCCTGAACTTTGTGTCCAAGACCAGTGCGGTCTGTGCACGTCACCGATATTTCAGTTAGCATCGCTTGCGCGCGGCGTCAAGGACCGCCCAGGGCCACCTCTGCACCAGTGCAAGCATCAACCCAGTCGGGGTAGGACCCCACCTTGCGCGCAGACATGGAGAAAGCCGATGCGGACTTTATCCACCAGCTCTTCCAAGAGAACAACGAGCTTCGCGCAAAGTACAATACTCGCCAGCGCGAGGTGCGTCCTGTCGAAACGGAACGTGCAGGGAAGGTTCTCGTTTTGATGTTTGTTCACTCACGGTGCTTCAATCGACACTGAACAGCTTTACAATAAAACCGTGCAATGTGAGGCTGCCGAGGAAGAGATCAGGCAGCTGAAGATCCGCCTGGAGACGGAATCAAAACCCACCTCCCGCCCGACGGTAAGGGAAGACAGAAGTCAGAAAGTGATGTTGGCGAGTCGTGTAGAAGCTCTTGTCACTGACCTTGTGTGGGATCCGGGGTCGAATTCAGACTCAAGGCGGCCATGTCCGAAAAGCAAAGTTCACGGAATCGGTAGGCGACTTCAACCATGGTCCGCTGAGCTGTTTGTTTGGTCATACGTCGTATACGTCGTATCTCTTATGGAAGCAGAAGTTGATTGGTTGGACATCATACCTCGCTCTCCGATAAATCTCAGGTGGCTGGTACACCGACTACGCCGGGCACGGTCCGCGACCTCGACGAAGCGATGTTTTCAATCGAGAAGAAGACGGCAGAGGTCAAGGCCCTAAAAGAGGACCTCGCCACCGTGCAAGGCCTGTACGAGGATGAGCGACGAAAGCATGGTAAGGTTCGAGCTGTTGCAGAAACGTGCCAGGACAATGCGTACGGTCCTGGCGCAGAGTTGATTAGAGAGTAGTGCATCCCTGAGACCTCGGCTTTCGACTGACCAGTATCGCTCGCTCGCTTCTACGTTTACCTCACCTTGGCAGAGGTCACAACATTGAGTTTGACCGACGCCCAGGAAGAGCTAACCGACCTGCGGCAGTTCCGCGCGAACGCATTAAGAGAAGCCGAGATTGCCGCCGCAGGTAAATAGGCGTAGCCCATTTCTTAGAGATGCTGCTAAGGATATTGTTACTGATATGAAAGATTCTGATCCGCCCGCAGGACGCTCCGAGGTAGTTCCGGATGATGTGCTAACGCTCACACGCCAACTCAAGATGTCCGAGGCGACATGTGAGCAGCTGAGAAAGCAGATCATCAGCATCGCCATCGAAGCCAACAGGAAGCATAACGAGCAGCAAAATCAACTGCAGGGAGTTGAGGCGGTACGTTAGTGTTTACAATCTGTTTCCGGCTCAGGGTGGGAATGAGCAGTGGCCCAAATGGCGGCTCCTCTCAAGACGGATACCGGAAACATACTCTTGTCTTACGCTAAATGCCTCGATGCCTTCTGCCTGTTTATAGCTCATCTCAGGAGTGCGCGGAGAGTACGATGAGTTCATACAGATCACGAAGCTGGAAAACGATTCCTATCGAAGTACGCAGCAAGCGGAGTATGATGCTCTTCGAAAAGAATTCGACGGTCACAAACTTCAGCAATTCGACGAGAAAAAGCGGATTATGGCCGAGTATCAGGTACTTTACTGGCCCCAGTAGGCATCAGGGACAGCAAGTAATTCAAGAGTTCATTGGCGGCGCGTCTCTCCCTTTACTGACTAAAAATGCCGCATGCATCTTCAATTGCGATATGTAGAGCCTTCTCTATTCGATGCAGTCACAATTTGACGAATACCGAATCACTTCTGAGTTCTTGTTTAACGCCGAGATGGGCAAGCTGGAAGACGAGATGATGTCCCTTTCGGGACGCTACGAGCAAGAGATTCTGTACGTGATCCAGGCTAAGGATAAGTTTTACGCGGATATGATGGTTGCCAAGGACGCCAAGATCATGAGCTTGATCGAGGGCTCGGATCTGCAGAACTTGATGCAGAAGCACGAAATGGTGAGCGGGATATCCTATATAAGCATCGAGCGGCGAGTTGAATTTGAGATTATGGGCCTTTACTATGCCGTTAGCCGTTCTCGCTCGTAGTACTGACTGAGGTTCCGGGAAAAACGCTTTAGGATATGAGCAATCTCCGCAAAGAGCACGTCCGCGAGGTCGAACGTGTCAAGTCGGACCAGGAGAGCGAACAGAAGAACTTCATCGCTCTTCTCCAACGACAAAACCTCTCTCTTGAGTCCAAGTGCGACAAGCTCCAGGCCCACATGAAGACCCTCGAGATCAAGATCAAGGAGTTGCTGAGTACGATTGATTCTAAGAACAAGACTATAAGCGAGAGGGAGGAGACGCGCATAAAATCTGAGGCCGAGTTCCAGGTGAGTGTAGCGTTGCCGCGGAAGGGGCAGGGCGATGCAGTGATACGGTCGAAACTCGATGTTCACTTCGCACGATCTCTTCAGACTCGGCTTGACGAATCAGTTGCAAAAATAAACGCTCTCTCCAGGGAGAAGGAGCACCTGAGACATAAGGTCATCCGCTTGAACCTCGACGCCAAGGGCGACGGGCAGAACTCGATCGAAAACATGCTCAAGCGGCTCGCGAGGGTATGGCACTGTCCAAATTTAAATTAAGATGGAGCGACCCAAGCACTACTTTACTGATTTCGACCTCCCCCCTCTGTTTCATCGCAATACTAAAACAGGAAACAAATGATCTCCGATTTGATTATGAGGAGACCGGGGTTAAATACGATCATGTTCTGAGCGAGAACCAAATCTTGACGAAGCGTCTCAAAGAGGTGGAGAACCTCGTGCAATTCCTGGAAAAAGAGCTTTCGAGACGAACCGACGAGTATCAAGGCATGGTATGTGGCCTTTCATAAGCTCGTTTGATTCTAGGAGCGAAAGGTCTCGCTATCAAAGCTAAGATATCTCGTGGCCACAGACTCGGACGTTTGAAGAATTCTTGACACGACGAGTAGCTCAGTCTAAGAAAGATCGAAAAGCACGCCTATTGCGCCTTTACGGTAACTGAGGAAGCCTCGGACGCAGTTTCGGAAAGTCTAGGCGCTAATTCTTTGTGCAAACAACTTTCAGGCACAAAGAAAGCGAAAACTGCCGAAAAAGACATCAACGACGAGTGAGTAGACACGAGAAAAATTAAATGGACAACTGGATCCAGATGATAGCGGACTTCTAACTCGGAACGCTGGCTCCGACTATCGTTGTAGGGATGACGATGTAACTCTGACCCCGAAAATCAAAACTGTCGGAAACCTCAAGAAGATTACCAAGGCGCAGATTCCCGACGTCGGGGTAAGTCTTTCGTCAGGGGAAGCACTCAGTTCCCACCTTTCGACCTCTTACTGAGAATGCGTATTTTTTCAGGATGGCGGCCCTGCTGTGCCCTCGGAGACTGTGATAGCGGCTGAGCGACAAGCAGAACTTCAAAAGGGATTAGCGTGAGTTTGCGATAAAGCTTTCATCATCGTATGGGATCACCTAATGCTGACCGAGTGTGTCTTACTCTGATATAGCTACCTTCGACGTTTCAAAACACTCTCTCGTGCGTTCGCGAATGGAGATTTCCGCGCATTACCAGGCATCGAAAACCCGCATCCGACCGACGCACTTCCGGGACCGTGGCAAAAGGTTTTTATTGCTCCTCCTCGTAGAATATCTGCTCTCGATAAATGCCTTCTTCTTTGTGGGGGGTTACTTGCGACTCACTTGCCGGGCTCCCTAGACTGCATTGTATAGTAAATTGGATGACGCCAATCTCGCGATGGCCCGATTTTATGGAGGCGGCCCTGCTGCCGAAGATACCAACAAACCTACTCTCTACAACGGACCAGACGCACTAAAGGCAAGCAACACAATTGAATTCTGGAATCCGAAAGTCGTTACCCGCGGAAAGCGAAAGCTATCGATTTTTTCTATCAATGGAGGACTCACTCTCTTGATGCATCAGCTAAAGCCACTGAAAGGAGGGGATTTGAAAGTGTACAGCGAGAAAAATGCAATGCCCACCGGGGAAGCGGCAGCTGCCGCAGGGACGCCAGGCTCTGCAAAACACACCTCGAAGCTGTCAGACAAGGTGAGAGGGTTGACTTTTACGGACCAAAAAAAGAACAGCATCGAGGTGGATGCTGCCCATGATCGTCTGACTATGCCATCTCCTCCTCTCCTGCGTCGCGACGAATGCTGCTCGCCATGAACCCAGTCTCGGCCTCTGCTCATGATCGGCGGGGCATCTATCTGATTTATGTTAAGCTCTTTGCACTTATGTATCTCTAGATTCTTTTCTCGAGGGGTCCTCCCGAAAAACCAAAGATATTGAGCTTGCGCCTGAAATGGCGGGTAGCGGGGGGCGATTTCGTTCAGGAATACTTCGAAGCCCCTGTGGCACAAGGATTAGCGAGGGCACTTGATACTTGACAGTCCGCCCGGTCTTATACCTTTAATACGATGCCGAAACTCCCGGTGTGCTTCCCCGCCCCCCGCCCCCAGAACAGAAGTGGGGGAAGCGGTTGAACAAAGATGAGGGCATCCATCTTGAGGGCAGGGCCTTTTCCATCTTAACACAATGCAAGTTGTCTCGAAGGAAATAGACTGGGGGACTCGACGAAATAATTTCTTGGCCATCTGGGACATGCAACGCTGACTTCCAGGGTTCAAATCTGCACCTCTTCACAGCCTGTAGCCGGATGTGTAGTGGTGTTCGGACGTGCAGCCAGACCCTTCCCCTGGGCGCCCCCACGCGGGGCTCGCCATTTAGGAGGCTGTCTGGCTGCGGTGTTCCGGGGTTGCGAATTATGAGGCCTGTCGCGTGTTTCCCGATCGGACATCAATCTCCGCTGATCAAGCCAAGGAGCACATTCTCTCTTGAGCGCCCTCCGCGAGTGCGCATCGCGAACATACCAGCTATTGCGGGGTGCTGATGGGGTAGTCCTGATGCGACGCCCTGGGGACGAGAGGTGCCCAAAGGTGTGGGCCTCATCAATGAACACTACCATCCTGTAAAACACATACGACCTAGAAAAAAAATCAAATGCGACCTGCTTGCCTAAAAAAATCGAACAAAAAACAAATGATACACACATCCTGTTCTGAGTTATTTTTTTTATCACCTTCCACAACCGTCATCAATTCTAACTACAGACCCCCCCCTCTCCAGTTTTCCATCTACTTTTTTTCACCTGGCCGCCCACCTCGCACCCATCTCGCACCAAGTGCGCTCGCTCTCCGAATACCAGCCCATATCACTTCGAGCACGCAAGCCCTCGCTCAGGTTCGAGATCATGTGTACGTGGGCGCACGGAACATGGATTGCTACATCCATGCGACGGGCGGCCATGTTCGTCGTTGTCGAGATAGTGCTGCTTATGCGGAGAGCGCCCGGAATGGGGCGATCTCAGTGCGCGCGGGGAGAGAGGCGGGGCGGGCGGGTCAGGGTATACTTTCTGACCCATGCGGAACACTTTTATTGATCGAACCACGCTAGAGCAACCAGCGCTTCCCTCCTCGCTCCTGGCTCCCGGCACCGATTCATCCTTGGACTATGTCCCGCGACCGCAGGGAAAGGTTGCCCACATGATGGACTCGCGCCGCTTGCGTCGCCCATGAAAGTGACTGCGGATGAAAGAACACAGAGGATGGAACTGGTCGTGGGGAAGGTGGAAGCGGGAAGTGCTTGATCATGTTTTCCCTTCTTTGCTGCGACGTTTTTCGAACCCGAAACGGTCCTGTCGCGCAACCTCCACCACCGACATCCGTTACTGGCCCTCCGCGCTTGTGCACCCGAATGTTACCTCCCTCGGTCCTCTTTCTGAACCGTCTCCCCCCCCCCCCCCCCCCCCCCCCCCCCCCCCCCCC
>KZ994322.1:0-12927 GCA_003614705.1 Blyttiomyces helicus | reverse complement strand
GTTGTCCATTAGACAATGACCATTGTTCACTTCATTGTGGACAGAGTTGATGTACAGTGATTCCTCTAAAGAACATGTGGTCTAATTCATGGATCCACAATGTCTCAGGCATTCATTAATCATCCTTGGAGGACCAACTCCTAAGGATGGAATGCCACGTGCCTACAGAACCCCTTATGTCATGGCACAGGGTCAACAACAGTCAAATCCTGTGGTCACCGGAAACCGGAATTCTCATAACACGTTCGTCAGTTCGGACATCAGATACACCGTCTTAGACAAACTTGCAGTCTGCCGACTCCCGCGCCACCCCCAGGTTTGCCGTCCCTCTCCGCATCCAGGAGTTTACTGATGAGGAACAGACGTCGTTGGGCTCAAACACGGTGTAATTGAGGGATATGAATAATCAATGTGCGCTGATCCCCCGGTCGAAGGTGGACGGGTCGATATCTAGATGAGATGTGAGCATAGGCAAATGGCGGCACATGGCTCCTCCCCGCCAGTGCGAAGATCGTCTGCTTGTTTTGTTCAATTCTCGGATCAAATTCTGCCTAACAACCTCCCCAGAAAGTCAAAAAAAATGAGGAGATTGCAGACTGCACTCAAATCCTTTAGGTTCAACACATCCAGCCCGTACTATGCCTTGGTCTTCATTGGGTGGCGCATACTCATCACGTCGAACTGAAAATCCGCCAAATGCCTTGTAGGGGACGGCAGTTTGCAGCAATCACCGCCTGTCATCGGTCAATCTTCCACGCACGGCCGTGGTCGAAAGTTACGCCTCTCAAGTGTCTCATTCTCCCGTTCCTCCCCCTCCCGCCCCAGATCACCGGACAGGGTGGGGTGATTTGAGGAGACAAATGGCTGACTGAATTACACATTATCAATAGCAACGTCATAAACGTGCATCAACCAGCATGATGGCGGACAACACGGAAGGGGAAACGTTCGATTGTTTAATCTTTCATTCCTCAGAATTGGATCAGCTGCTTGAATCTTTTATCATCCATTCATCCGAAGGGACAACCGAGAACACCGGACAGTCATGCTTCATCGTTTCTGATCCGTCCCCATTTTCTGACGACAAACAGCGGCTCGGTTGGACAGGGGGCGATTTGAAGACGTAGCCAATTGTCAGGATCTGCAAAAAGAAATCTCAATCACTCACTCCATGCTGAGCGGTAGGAATTACCGCCATATCTTGCACCCCAAGCAATTTGCTGGGGGTTTGTTTATGCAGGTAAGAAACCACGGGGGAACGGAATTCATATCTAGCAACAGAGATGTGAGATGTGCCTCCCTCCGCAAAGAAGGTCGGAATGAGACGAGGCGAAGACATTATTACGCGACTGCGCAACATCGAAGGTTCAACGACTCCTCGGCGCACGAAGGATGGTGTGCGATTCGACATTCCCAAAGAGTATCTTTTGGTTTCTTTTGCCACTTTTCAATTATTCGAAGGGGCGAAACAGGAGCTCAATCCCTCCAGGCAACGGCAGGAACAACATGTCATGCCTCAACGATGTTTGCTGCACTATCTCTGGGCTGTGGTCCTGTGGACTGCCTCATTCTTGAGACGGAGGTCAGAGGCTCAAGACCCTGAAACCCCCATACTGCGCAAGCTTGGCATCTTTCTTCTCTTTTTACTTTTCCTGTCAATCATCCCGAGCTTTCGCAGGATATTGAAATGAGACCACTCTAAAGCGAAGTAAGACATGATGCCGTCATCTCCCTCCCGCGCGGCGCGGAAAGTTGGGACCAAAATAAGCAGCTGTAAATTACATCGTACGCATAATACCACAAGTTATCCTCCACGTCCCCAACCCGGATCCAGGCCATTCGGGTGCTGCCCATCCAAATCATCATCCCTCAAAGTACTTGATTGGACTGGGGGGGGAGGGGTACGTATTCAACCTGTTAAACTGAAATCCCCACCAAGATGATGTCTTTGACACAAAATGCCAGGGTGGAGGCGGCTGGCGGGCGTCGAAGGGCACTGAGGTGGGAACATCAAAGTTTGTGATGTTCGCGGCAGCTTGTAGTAATTGCTGCCTGTTGTTTCATCTTTCATGGCCGTTAGTGCTCAAAACTGCCTCTCAACCAGAGTCAGACCGCCCCACCCTCCCCCCTGAGTTTCCCGTTAGTCCCCTCCAGACCCAGGCTGAGGGCAGAGGTGTTGTGGAGTATATTATATCAAAAGCACTATCGACAAGTGTGCAGCAGCCAGCATGTTGACAGCCTAAAAGAAGTTCAAGATCAAAGGATCAATGGTTCTTCTCTGTTCGCTCTCTCTTCAACAACCATTTACCTTTGGTCACCTTCCACCGGGTCCGGGATTACCCTCCAACGGCCCTCTGCTGAGCGACAAGAACTGATGCCGGATCTTTTCCTTGGCCATAACCAGGAATTGATGCAACCCGAAGGATCTACGAAGGTTGAAAGTTCAATGGCCCTTCTCCCTTCGGCTTGGCCAATTTGTCATCTCGAGACATTGATTGCTTTCGTTTTGCCAATATGATCAACCTTTTCCTTTCGGGAAACTTGCAAATCTCTGATGGAGAAAAAAAATGCTCGTCTCTCATACCCCAATGCTCCCTGCTCGCCTTCGAGCAGGAGTGGCTGGCGGGGTCAGGAGGGGGGGCGTCTGGACCACAATGGAGGGAGGTGTGGTCCTGGCAACTGAAATCATAACCTCATGGTGTCTACGCGCTGAGCATTCTGGCCGCCGAAAGTTGATCAACTGTCTTTGGCCAAACCCATCCTTGTGGTTCCAATCCTTCGGGGAGGGCTGCATTAAGCTTCTTTAGCGCAGTGCATCTTGTGCGCATTGATTGATACAGCGGGCATGATGGTCGTCTCACAGGAGGGAAGTTCAACGACGTCCTTTCTCCCGTTCGGGGTTTCAAATGAGTCAATCCTTATATCTTTTGTTCGCAACCTTTTCCCATAGGTTTGCCAGCCGGCACGGTGACATTTCATAAGGGCCATCACTGAGGTTGAAAGCTCAATGTCCCTTCTCTCGGCGGCTTGCTTATTTTTTTGCCGCCCTCTGATCAACCTTTTCCTTTCGGCAAACATTCAACAAAAACGAAGCAGAAAATTCAGACTCTCCCTCACTGCCCCCTCCGCGCCTTCACACTGTGTGCCAAAATGGCGGGTTCAGGCATGGGGAACTGCTGGAACGTGATGGGGGGACAGCATGATCCCGGTCCAATCATCAATTCCTGGTGACGACGCGCTTTTCTGGCCGTCTGAAGTCCTCGGCCAAATACGTGCTCTCCCCCCCATCCCGGCTCCAGTAGTTCCCTTCGCAGGCGGCGGGCGGGCTGCGGAGAAGCAGTTTTGTGCAGAGCAACTTGTACGCATAAACTGACACAGCCGGGGATGTTGGGCTTCCCTAGTCTCTCATGATGGGAACTGGAAAGTGACGTTCAATGACCTGCCTTCTCTCGCGTATCACTTCATGATTTTTTTTTCCTTTCTCGTCAACCGTCTCCCTTTCAACTGACATTAACAATCTTTTCAAAAAAATGCTTGACCTCCCCACCCGCTTCACCCGCCCCCACGCTCATACTCTCTTGAATATGGCTGGTGGCTGCTGGAGGGAGCGAATGTCTGACAAGAAGGGCACAGCGCTTCCGGTGATTTCGCGCTTTTTGACCGTCAAACAGTCACAGTCCTCACTCGTCCTCTTGCCCCTCCCACCTCCAATCCTTCTCTTCTTCGTTGATGTTCCAACCTCTCCTTTTGATTTGTCTGGAACATGATGGGGGACGGTATGGTCCTGGTCCAGTCATCATCTCCCGATGACTCCCCGCTTTGCGATTGTCCAAAGTCTAACATTCCCACTGATGGCCCATATATATTCTTGTTGCGGGCTGCGTTGAAATAGCTCAGAAGACTGGTGTGAAGTAACGATCAATGACGCTCCTGCTCACGTATCGGATATCGTATCGGATTCCGATTCATAATCATAGTGTCTTTTTATTCGCTTTCGCCCTTTCCCTTACAACCGACTTCAAATTCTTTGATGGACAAAATACTCGACCACCTTCCCCCTCCCCCCCGCCCCCATTATCATACTTCCTTCAATTCGGCTTGTGGGTTCAGGAGGGGGCGAAGGTCTGACAAGAAGGGGCCGGAGGGGATCGCGAGTCCAGCGATTCCCCCGCTTCTTGGCCGCCTCAAAAAGCCAAATGTCTTCACTCCCAGCTCCAATCCTTCTCTTCTCCCTTGTTCCAACCTTTCCTATTGATCCGTCTGGAATATGATGGAGGACGGCGGGATCATGGTCCGATCATCAGTGCTAGGGTCAATCTCCAGTGTTTTCGGACCTCGACGAACGTCCATTCCCAACAACGTCGCGATCTCACCACCAAGTCCCGCAGGGAGACATCCCACAGGGGACGTACCCCCCCTCCCCCGCAAAATGATGATTCCCCTGTGGCTCGACCAGCACAGCTGGACTGCAGGGCGGACAAGGAGGGCTGCCTTCGCCGTGGGCGATCTTGTTTCTGTTGCATTCATGGGCGATTGTTTTTGGGCTATGCAGTCAGCATGACTGCTAGGACACCCCCGCCCGTAATCTTCAGGGGGCTTCGACGAGCTGAGACTTCTGTACAGCTGCGTTTTTGGACCTCGTTGGCCTCTTCTCCTCTTCAATTCATTCGTCGATGGATCCTCTTCTTCTGCTGCCGACCATTTTGTTTGGGTCCCCATTTGGGTCCGGCTAAAGTAACTTATTCATTTATTGGAACAAACAATACACATTCGCATACAATCAAAATCCGAAGAAACATAGAACGGACCCTGAGCGCTTGCGATTGTTTGGTCTACCCTCAATCGCCGCAGCGAGAGGGAGAGGGACAGGGTCCTGATAGAGGGGAGAGGGAGGGAGAAAGGGAGACAGGGAAGCACAGAAAGACAGGGTGCTAGAACCTGGGAGAGGGGCCTTGGAGCAGGAGAGACCTGAGGGGGGTGGACAAGGGGAAGATTGAGTATGACAAGTCTTCGGGAGGACAAAACGTTGAGGGATAGAGTAGATGCTGAAGGGAGTGCGGGAGTGCAGGAGGGAAAGGAGGGGAAAACTGAAAAGGGAATCCCGGGGACGTAGAAAGTCGAGCGTTCTTTTGAACTTCCAGCGAACCTGCCAGCATATTTTCTTGCAGGCTGGCAGGGCCATGAAACGAGTTGCGACAGACAGCCAAAAAAGTTCACGGGCCTGGGCAAGTAAGTTAGTTGTCTTTCAGGGGGGTAATGAAACCACAGGCAGCTAACTCATGGAACTGGGTAGGAACTCAGCCCATCGTCTTAAAGTTTCATGGAAGGCATGGATAGCCCTTCAACTTACGGAACAAGGCACAGATCGTCCAGGGGGGTGGGGGAGGGGTATGAAAAACTAACTTATGGAGCTGTGCAAAGGTTGTCCAGGGGGTGGGGGAGGGCAGCAACAAAAACGATGGCGGGGTGGGGGTGGGGTCTACTTATGGGGCTGTGCAAAGATCGCCCAGGGTGGTGGGGGAGAGTAGCAACAAAAAACGTAGCGGAGTGGGGGAGGGGTCTGGTGGGGTCAGGTGGTTGGAGGGGTTGGGGTAGGAGGGGACGTCCTTCCTGGAAAGAGATCGCTGGTTGCCCTGCTTCAAAGGTTGGAGGGACTGAATGGTGCCCGGCCGGAGAGGATTGATCGACCCCAGCAACTGTTTGCGCGACACAAGCGCCGCGCGCAGTTGGAATTCCCGTTGTCGACACGCTTCTCTCACTGACAGCCCATCAGGATGCGGGCTGCGGTGAACTAGCTTGTAAGCAGGGCATGATGGCGTCCCACATGGTGGAAAGCAACGTTCAATGACGTTCCTTGTCAAGTTCTCAAGCATTGGGGTTCCATTCGTTATCATGGTGACTTATTTTTCGCCTTTCGTCAACCCTTCTCTTTCTTTCGATGACTTGAAATTCTTCGATGGACCCCCCATCCTTACATTCACTGGAAGTTTGGCTGGTGGGTTACCAAGCTGCGGGCTGCGATAAACTACTTCCGCGCAAAGTACAACTCAGACACAATGATTAAGCTAGCCAGGCATGGTGGGCGTCCAACAGGAGGGAAGTTCAACGACGGTTCAGATTTCTCCTGTTCGGGGGTTTCCTCATCAAATCCCATGCTTTTTTTTCGCCTTTCCACAACCTTTCCCATTCGACAGACTAACATTCTTCGGTGGAAAAATGCTCGGCCTCCCCTCCCCCACACCAGCCCCCGCCCCCATCCTCATACTTACTTGACGTTGGCTGGTGGGTTTCGGAGCGGTTGCCGAAGGTCTGACAAGAAGGGGATAGTGGGGATTGTGATTCCGCCCTTGTCGGCCGCCAAAACGTCAACCGTCCTCCACTTGTCCCTCCCCTCCTCCAGCTCCAATCCTTCCCTTCTCCCTTGACGTTTCAACCTCTCCTTTCGATTCATCTGGAGCATGATGCGGGACGGTATGGTCCTCGTCAAATCACAATGCTCCACCTCCCCCTTGACCCCATCCTCTTACTTACTTGAAGTTGGCTGGTGGGTTCTGGAGGGGGCAAAAGTCTGACGAGAATGGGACGGCAGAACAGCCATTCCAGTATTTTCGTTCTCTGAGGCCGTCAAATGGTCACTCGTCTGCTTCCCCCCTCCCTGCTCCAATCCTTCCCATCTCCCTCAATCCAACAGTTTCTTTTGATTTATCTGGAACATAATGGGGAACGGCGTGGTCCTGGCAACTCTATTCATCGCCCCCTGGTGGTTCCGCGCTTTTCAATACGTCACAAGGCAAAGGCTGTTCAGCCGAATCCGTCGGGTGTCGGGTGCCTAAACTGGACGGAAGTTCAATGAGTCACCTTCCTTCTCCCGTTCTGGCATTCAAGCATTGCTGTGTCTTTGTTTTCACCTTTCGTCAACCCTTTCCCTTTCGACCGACTTCACATCCTTCGATGGACAAAATGTTCGACCTCCTCCCCCCCCCCCTACCCCCGTCCTCTTACCGACTTGAAGATGGCCGGTGGGTGCCGGAGCCAGCGGAGGCGGCGAAGGTCTGACGAGAAGGGGACGGCGGGGAATCACGCCGATTTTGTGCTTTTTGGCTGTCAAAAGGTCCATTGTCCTCACTCGTCCTCTCCCCCTCCCGGCTCTGATCCTTCCCTTCTCCGTCCGTTCCAACCTCTCCTTTCGATTCGTCTAGGGGACAGCATGGATCCTGGTCCAATCATCACCTCCTGTTGACTCCGCGCTTTGTGGTTGTCAAAAGTCAAACGTCCTCACTGATTGCCCCATATGTATGCGTCTTCTCCCTGTCCTCAGCTCCAATACTTCGCTACGGGCTACGTTGAACTAGCTTGGAAGCATGGTAGGAAGTTAAGTTCAATGATGGTCCTTCTCATGTATTCAGCATGTGATTCCGTTTGATTCTTAATCGTGTCTCATACCCCCCTCTCCCCGCCTGAATGCTCATACTCACTTTGAATTGGCTGGTGGATTTTGGAGGGGGCGAGGGTATGACAAGAACCTAACCTTTTCGGCCAATAAAAAGTTAAATGTCTTCACTCGTCCTCACTCCCCTTCCGCCTCCCATCCTTCCCTTCTCCGTCTGACCCAACATTTCCCATTGATCCGTCTGGAACCTAGTGGGGAACGGCATGGTCCCGGTCCAAACATCACTTCCCGGACTCCTCGCTCTGTGGCCGTTATTCAAGTCAAAACGACCTCACTGATGGCCCATATACATCCTCACCCCGCCCTGGGCTCCAATCCTCCCCTCACAGGCTGCGAGCTGCCGTAAATTGCTTATGAAGTCGCATGGATTGATCCAGCCAGGCATTTTGGGCGTCCGATGTTGAAATTCGGATGCAGCTCATTGAGAGGAATTGAATACAATTTGGATGATCGAATTAGGTTGGGCGTAGCAGGAGGGGCGAGAGGAGAGCCGTGGGTCCGCCTGCCTGATAAGCGCGTCGGATGGGATCAAAAATTATTCCAGACGGGCTGTACTTTGAATGTACATAATGGCAGGCGTGGGACGAGGTTGAACTTCAGCGTCTTTGTGCTGAAGTCAACCGTCCCGAACATTTAGAAGGGGCATCTGTGTTGACCCAGTGAAGAAGGGGGAAAGAGCTGAACAATACACATAGCGTATTGGTGCTGAAGTCAACCGTCCCAGCGTATACACCTCTCAACAGGTTATGAGCCCCGCGCAAATGGAACACACTTCAAAACAACCTTAAAAGCACATGAAAAGGAACCACCATGCTCGAAAACCCCTCCACCTCACTCGGACGTTACAGCATCCAGAAGCTGACGTCGACCAACAACACACTTGGCAGTACCTCGCTCAACAAGCAATGAAGGGCCAAGGGCTCTGGCGCAATGTTACAGGGGAGGCGCCTCGCCCAGTTTGGTTGCCAAGGGCAAGGACAGAAACGGCAGAGGCGAGGGAGGCGAGGAAGGCAGTAATTGAGGCGTGGGCGGAGAAGGATGAGAGGGCGCACACGTTCATCTCTCTGTCACTCGAAACGAGCCAGATAGAGGTGGTTCGGATTGCCCAGTCGGCGCAGGAGGCCTGGGTTGCCTCCGGAAGGGTCCATGCCATGGGCACTAGGGCACACACCAACTGGCTGAAGACCGAGTTGTATTTGCTTAGAATGGAAGGCGGGACGGTGCAGGAGCACGGCAGCTGCTTCCAGGCGCTTGCGGAGAGGCTGCAGGGGGCCAGGGAGAAGGTTCCAGAAGACGACAAGGTCTGCATCTTGCTCTACGACCTCCCTGAGAGCTGGAAGGTCTTCAGGACCATCCACGAAGCAAACGACAAGCTGACCATCAAAGAAATGCTGGAGTAGATCCTCGGGGAGGATCACCTGATGACTGGAACAATCCCAACGGGGGACAGAGTCGCAGCCCTTGCTGCTACGAGCAGGAGGGGCGCACCACCGTCGACAGATGGCAGGAGTAGGCCCAAGGGCAACTGCAACAAAGGCAAACCGGGCCACTGGGTAGCGGATTGCTGGCAGCAAGGCATTGGAAAACACGCCGGAGAAATGGAGAAAGGAGGTAGGAACTTCTTGATAGGGCCAGGAGGATCGAGGGGGCGCAGAAAGGACAGGAGGGGAGGCGGAACGCCCGCAATGGACGCTGACGACTACACCCTCATCTGTGTCAAGGCGGAGGGCGAACAGACAGATTTCTTGCTCGCTGTGGGCCCCTCACGAGTCGGGGACCCGCGATGGACCCTGGACTCAGGCGCGTCCAAGAACATGACTCACGATGCCTCCCTACTCAAGGACATCAAACCGCTCAATCGCCCCCGCAGGATCATGATTGGTGATGGCACTAAGCTGCGCGCCATGAGCTTGGGCTCCGCCACGATCAAAGCCCTGACGCCTGATGGACGACACTACCCTGTTCGCGTCTGGGAGGTGCTGCTAGGCCCCCGACTGAGCATTGACCTCCTCTCTGTCTGCTCCATCCAGAGAAAGGGCAGTCAGACTCTGTTTGCCGAAGACTCCTGCAGAATCCTGGATAAGCAGGGTAAGTGCAGGGTCACTGCAACCATTCGAGGAGGCCTGATCATGGTCAACGCCCGCGATGGAGGAGAGGACTCGGCCATGGTGGCTGGAACAAGCCCTATGCCAAGCATCAAGCTGCGGCACCGAAGATACAGCCACCTAAACGTCGACGCGCTCAAGTAGCTGGCGTCGAAGTCGATGGTGGAGGGGCTTGACGCAGACGAGCTCTGCGGCGAATCGCCGCTCTGCGAGCCATGTGTGATGGCGAAGCATCGCGCGACGAACATTTCCAAGGAGAGGACGACGGAGGGAGCAGGCAAGACTGAGCTGCTCAACGTCATCCATGTTGACCTCGCTGGTCCGATGGAAGTCCATCCCACGGAGGATCAAGGTACTTCATTGTCTTCGTCAATGACCACAGTCGCAGGATTGACGTTACGTTCCTGGCGCAGAAGTGTCAAGCGCTAACCTAACCTAACCCTAACCTAACCCTAACCTAAGGCGCTGAAGGACTATATCGTCAAGGCGGAGTGATAGATGGGACACAAGGTCTGCATCGTTTGCCCCGACAACGCCGGCGAGCTCCGATCAGCAGAGTTGAAGACCAAGCTGAAGAAGCTAGCGATTGTGCAGCAGCTCACGGTGCCCTTCACGCTGTTCCAAAACGGGGTCGCGGAGCGTATCTGAACGTTCATGGAGATGGCACATGCGATGCTGACGTCGGCGGATATGGAGAAGCGTTTCTGGGCAGAGGCGATCTCAACTGCGGCCTACATCAGCAACCACAGCTCCACAGCAGCACACGGGGATTTATAGCAGACACTAGAGGAGTTGTACATGGGACAGAAACCCAACGTCGAGCACCTACGCATATTCGGATGCGAAGTGCATGCGCTTATCCTGTCAGAAAGGTGCAAGATTGACGACCACGCGCACAAGGGCTTCCTCGTTGGGTACGCAGCGAATACGAAAGGTTACCGCGTCCTGCTGCCGGAGCCGAGACGGGTGATCCACGGCTGGAGCGTGCGCTTCAACGAGAACCGCGCACTTGGCATAATGCCTTTGGACGCCTACAAACACTCCTTCTGGGACGATCCTAAGGATAACGAGTTGAGGGTTGCGGAGCAGGTCGCGAGCAGCAGGGAGCCCTCAAGCAGGGGAAGCACGAGCCATGAGCCCACTACTACGCCGACCGGACGAGACGCCCCGCGCCACCCGACGCAACCGCCAGCCGCCCAGTGCGTGGTGGCGCTGTGATGACTCTCCCTTCTTGGGGGACCAAATCTGTGGTTGCCGCCGTACCCAGCGGATGGTACAGTCTGCATCTCGAAGATGCACCTATGGTCCCACCGAACATGGGGTGCTGAGGCTGCGAGCTGGGGGGGGGCGGACACCAGGAGCACGCGCAGATTGGGAGCATGACTAACGAGATCGTCCATGAGACGATCTGGGCAGCCGTAGCGCATAACCCCGAGCTGGAGCCTCTGACAGAGCTGCAGGCCCTCGCTGGGCCCGATCGCGAGCTCTTGGTGAGCACGATGGACAAGGAGATCGCGTCGGTCAAAGAGAAGGACGTATTTAAGCTGGTCGAGCTACCCCCCCTGGGCGAAGAGCTGTCGGGAGCAAGTTTGTTTACAAAATCAAGCAAGGCGCGGAGGGAGAGATCCTCTGGCACAAGGGGTGGCTTGTTCCCAAGGGCTAAAGCCAGCGCGAGGGCAATGACTCCACTGAGACGCACACGTCTGTAGCCAAGTTCGCCTTGATCAGGACACTCCTGACGGAGGCGGCTAAGGAGGACTACGAGGTGCACCAGATGGACATAAAGACCGCCCATCTGAACGCAGATCTTTAGGAAGAGGTCTACATTGAACTCCCACTCTACGTCCTTGAGGTACTCGGTCCCGCCGCCCAGGGGAAGGTCACAAGGCTCAAGAAGGCGCTCTATGGACTGCACCAAGGAGGGAGTTCAATCTCACCTGCAATGTCGGGCTCTCGCGTCCCGCGGCGGACCTGGGCGTATATGTTGGATTTTAGAAGGATCGTTTCGTCATCATCATCCTCTACGTGGTCGACATCGTTATCATTGCCGACAGGGCGGAAACGGTGGAAGCAATCAAGCGGGTGCTGCGCATGGAATATGACCTGACAGACCTGGGCGAGATCAAGTACCTAGTCAGCCTCAAAATTGAGCGAGATTGGGCAACTTGTCGCCGCACGCTTCGATGTGGCTGATGCAAACCGGACTCAAACACCCATCGCGGTCTGCGATGACCAGCAAGCGATCGAAGGAAGCCGAGTTGAGTACTCAGGTCAACCAGGGCACCATCAAGTTCACAAACAACCCGGCGTTCCACGCGCGGGACATCCTGTTGACGAGCGAGTTGATGAACGTGCTGTCCTTGATAGCGATTCTGGCTGAAACGGGGGAGCCCCTGTTGATGAACGACGCGGACCAAGTACATAGAGGTCGCGCATCACTTCGCGCGCGAGAGGGTCCAAGACGGGACGATTGTTTTGCATACTGCAAGTCCCGCGACATGATTGCGGACGCACTGACCAAAGCCCTTCCCATTGCCCAACACGTTCGTCTCGCCAGCCTGATGGGCCTGGACGCGGGAGTCGTGAAGGGGGCTGGAATTCGGGCGTCACGCCATCGAGGCTACGATCTGAGGGGAAGTGTTGAAATTCAGATGCAGCTTGTTGAGAGGAATTGAAAGCAATTTGGATGATCGAATTTGGTTGGGGGTAGCAGGAGGGGCGAGAGGAAAGCTGTAGGTCCGCCTGGTAAGCGCGTCGGATTGGAAATTGGTCGGATCGGATCAGAAATTATTCCAGATGGGCTGTTCTTTTTACGTACATAGTGGCGGGCGCGGGACGAGGTTGATATCAGCGTCTTGGTGCTGAAGTCAACCGTCCCAGCATTTACACCTCGCAACACCATTTACACCTCGCAACACCCCGACCAGTCTCCGCTTGCGGAGATCCCGACGTTCAATGATGTTCCTTCTCCCATAGGGGAATAGTTTCGATATCGTCGTGTCTTTTTTTTCGCCTTTCGTCAACCCTTTCACTTTCGACCGACTTTCTTCCATGGACGTTGTGCTCGACCTTCCACCTTCTGGGCTCCGGAGGGGGCGAAGTTCTGATGCGATGGTGGCTGCTGGGACGGAGGAGGGGACGGCGATTCCGACGATTTCGCGCCCTCTCCCCCCCTCCCGTTACCAATCCTTCCCTCCTCCCTCGTTTCACACTTTCCTTTCAACTTCCTGCGGTAAACTACTCTGCCGCAATGTAACTAGTGCGCATTGATTGATCCAGCCAGGGTCCCACATGAGGGAAGTAGTTCAATTCTCCCGGGGGGTTTCATCGGAATCACGTTTTATCCTTATTTTTTTCGCCTTTCGTCAACCT
>KZ994321.1:0-12929 GCA_003614705.1 Blyttiomyces helicus | reverse complement strand
TTGGGGGGGGGGGGGGGGGGGGGGGATGATGGGATTCAGGGCGATAGAAAGAGCAGTGCAAGGCTCAGAATGGAAAAAAAGTTGAAGAAATATCATGGCGGCGCACCTGTTCCTCTCCATGAGCGCTTCTGCCGCAACCGAGTTCCACTCGCGCATCTTGTTCGTGAGGTTGGCGCCCTAGAGAAATCAAATCGGCAAGAGCGACAGCACGGTACAAATTCAGGTTCACGCACACCATTTCGCAAATGCGAGAAAGGATAAGGAGAAATTGGAAACAAAAAAATGAAGAGAGCAGGTGAGACAAGTTGGGGAGATGATGAGGAAGAGATAATGGACACAGGGAATTGAGTGATTGATTAGCCAGTTGATAGAAAGGCAGGGAAACGAAAATCTCCTTCGCTTCGAATTTCACGCGAAAACCGGTCCCCCGATTCTTGGCTCCGGCTACATTACTCCGCACCCGCCGCCCTCCGCTACGAAAAAAGAAACTCCAAGACCGACCTGCTGCGCGTAGTATGCCGCGGCCCCCCTTCCCGTGAGGTCTCCCTTTCGGAACGAGGCTGTTCACGGAATTTGAATAAATAAGTAATCAGAAATGAGCGCGAAAATGCGAGTAAGTGACCCCGTACCCCCAGCCGCCCCCAGCCGCGAAGAAAAATATGGCACTTTCAATCTTACAAGCAGCCTTGCGGTAAGCCGCGTCCCGCAGGGCACGGTACTCGGAAGCGCGGCGACGGTAGTCGACGTGGGTGGTGCTGTCCGGGCCGACCGTTCCGGAGCGGACCTAAAAGTCAAAGAGCGACGAGGATTTAGTGTTATGGATGTAGTTTCACCATGCGCCCCATCGAAAGAAAGAAACCTCACCTGGGTCCTCACGATCGACAAGGCCGCGGATGACGCCCTCGGTCGGGCGTACACCTGATCCGGGGTGCCGTCGACAACGGCGCGGGCGGCTTTCGAGTTGCGAGCGGACGCAGCCAAGGCCTTCGACCCCTGCACGGCGTTCCACCCGCCACCTCCCGCGATAGCGGAGCTCTCGCTTTGCACGCGGCGGCGAACGAAGCCTGCGCTCTTGCGTCCGCCGACGGCGACGAACCTCTCGCTCGAGTGCACCAGGCAAGGGAATCCAGCAGTGATGCAGGATCCGTCGCACGGGGGCGGGGAGGTGTCGGACAACGCTTCGATGACGGCCGCAACGGATCCGTGGGTACGGAGCGCGTCGCGGATGTCTTCGATCATCATTTCGGAGAAGATCTCCACCAAGGAGGCGAGGTCGCCGTCCACTTTCGAGACTTCTGGGCGGCGGTAAGAGATGACCGTCGAGGCGGAGGAGTCGAACGGGGAGGGAACTATCTGACCGGGCTCTAGACTCATGAGCATCTCGGCGACGAGCTGCGCGTCCGGGTCTGGTCCTTGAGCGCGGATAGCGGACAAGATAGTCGCGGGAGTGTGCGTCGGGAAGCATGCAAGGAGGTCTAGGAGGAATGGGTGCGCGGGGACTTCGTCGGTTAAGTTGTCGTCGCAGGCGTCGAGGCGGGAGCGGGAGGAGCGAGTAGAGCGGGGAGGAATGATCTTGACAGACACAGTCGGTTCTGGTGCAGCGGGTGCGACAAGCGGTGCCGAGTCTTCGATTTCCGACGCCATAGCCATCGACACGGCCTCGGATACGTCGTCGTCGCACAGAGAAAGGAACCTCTCAAGTTCCGGCACGGGCATCTTCGGGAAGATCGAAATCAGCATGTCGACGTCTCCGCCGCCGACGTCCGGGATCGAAATGGGTTCCGGGGAAGAAGAAATCGAAATAGACAAAGACGACGGCGACGACGAGAAGGACATGTTCGAGCCCGACGGATCTGACCCCGAAAGAGTCGTGGGGCCCTTCTCCTTCATGCGCGTAGATGAGAAGGGAGACCCCGGCAACCTGTCTGAGAACCCGTCGAGATCCGCGTCCATCTCCGACGGGGGTGAGCTTGAGATCGTGGTCGTTCTCCTTCCTCGTCTCGTACCGAACGTCGAGGATGACCGATCCGACGAGTTAAAGGTATCACGCGAGGATACGGACGCCTGATCGAAGTCGGCTGCGACCGAATCCTCGTAAGACCATCCTGCATCACTCTCGGCGCCCATGTCGCTTTCGTCGCCGGAGTTTTCAACGTCTTCAGCATATTCAACCAGGACGAGTTCGACGGCATACTCGACATCGGAGCGAGCGCGAATGAGGATTGATTCGAGCTCATCGGTGGGGATATGCGGAAAGGAAGCGCGAAGGAATTGGAGCGATTCGGCGAGTGTCGGACCCTGCCGGGGCGGAGGCAGCATTGCCGAGACCGACGCATTAGCGCCGGAGGACGAGGAAGTGCTTGTCGATTCTTCAGAGAGATCGGAGTGGAGAGAGCCGAAGCGGCTTAATGATGTACTTGCGTTTGACTTTGACTGCCCCGGCCTCTGTTTCTTTTTTGATGGCATTTCGGGAGCCTTTGATTGGAGTGAGCTCTGTATCTTTGAAGGTAAGGGAAAGAATGTAAGTCAAACTTCTAGAAAATCGGAAGTGGTTCTCCTAGTCTCGACAAGCCCCACGACCCTCGCTTCAAAAGGGTCTCCCTAAGCGTGCAGTCGCCGGTTCGTTCGGGCTTGCCTCGATATCACTCGCAGTCGCTCCCAAGACTCACCCACAAAGGAAGGTCGTTTCCCCACGTCAGCAAGTAAAGGACGCAGCAGCAAGGGAGGCGGTCTGGAGGGTTTGTTTCTCCGGAGAATAAAGCGAGGAAAGACGAAGCTGGTCGGGGTTCGTTCCTTGAGCAGGGAGGAGAGCATAGTCCGGGTAAGGGGCTTAAGGCAGGGGGTAGGGCAGGACCGTGGGGGCCTGGCACATCAACAGCTCCTTTTGGGAGAAGAGTCTGGAGTGGGCGGACAGACGGTTGTTATGGGGTGCTGCCAATGAATGGGTGGAGATAACTTCGTTTGTCGGGAGTCAGGAGTCGGGGTCGGAGGGTTGGTGGAGTTGTTGAGGCTTCCGAGGGAGTAGGGAGTTTGTCGTTGGTCCGCCGAGTTTCGTCTGACAGCGGCAGTCGAAGTCTGAGGTCTCCGACGAGGCAGAATGGAGTTGTCGGAGATGTGGAGAAAGCGGACAGGGGTGGGACTTCTGACAATGGAAGAGAATGGCCATGCAACAACTCTGCAGATAAACGCGCACACCGAGCCCTAACCCTAACCCGGCTCCTAACCCTTTTCTTTGGCTGCACTGGGCTCGCTCGGCTCATTTTAGAAAAAGTGCGCGTTGATTTGCCAGAACACTCCCGTCAGTTACAACACGACCACCGAAAGGCGAAACAACGCCACCCTGCACGCTCGCCCCCCTAACCGGACGAAACTCGGCGGACGGACGACAAACTCCCGACAAGGCACCGGCCGCTGTTTCCACGCCCACACCATGACCACAGTGAACCCTAACCCTAACGTAAGCGTAACCCTGTTTTTGCCTTTCCAAGGCCCCTCCACCCGTGCGGATTGGTATTCGAGTTGTCGCGTTACTGTCGCAGCGACAAATTGCCAGAGCAGGAGGGCGACGCACCCAACGCGGACGGACCCCTGATCCCCCTCACCCATCCTCGCCTCAATCCTTCTGCTGTCACCTCCTCCGTGAGAGGCAATTCCGTCGCTCCTCACCCCATGTGCAGTCGCATAATCCCAACTCACCACCACCCCGCCGGAGCCCGCCCCCATTCCCCAGCCGCAAACACGGCCGTCTTTCTCGGCAAACGCCAATCTTTTCCTACTCAATACTGGACTGGGGTCTGAACGAAGGGCCGCTCATCCGTGCCTCCGAGGGGAAGGGTGAGGCCTTGGAGGAGGGGCGAAGCAGCGAGTCGCGAACGGCTGCAGAGGAGTCAAAGCTAAGACGTATCGGGAGGCCAGGAAAAGGATCAGTAAAAGGGGGAGTCCAACGCGGTTGATGGTGCAGAGGGGCGCGGAAGGGCTCTGCAGTGAGGAAAAAAAACCAAACCAAAAAACTCTAACCTCGCCGAAAAAAGAAAGACACCCCGCCACCACCACAGCCAGCAGCACCGCCTCCCCCTACCCTCCACGCCAAACCAAAGAGACGGGGAGACGCAAATGGCAGAATTATCCGTGAAGGAGAAAAGGAGATGCAGCGCAGGGATCGAAACTCGAACAGACCACCAACCCAAAGGCCTATCAGAACTCAGCAAACAGTTGGAAAGCGCTGCAACCAGCTGCCTCGCAAACTCCAGAGGTTAGGCTCAAAGGAGGTGTTCATTGTGGCAAGTTTGCAAGATGGTTGTCTTATGGAACTGGAAATGGAGGTGCCAGACGACCAATTGATTATGAGTCGACACAGTTTGAACTTTTGAGAGACGAACGCTACGCCACATCGAGTCGCGCAACCACCACACACCCTGGCCCCCCAAACCCTGCCCCTCCCCCTCCCCCCGCTAGCTGCTCCCTTGTATTTTGGTCCATCTTCGTTCGATGACATGTGTGTCGCATCTTCTCCTTTCGCTGTTCCTGGCTTTGTCTACCGCATCACAAGAAAATTCAACCTAGAGCGTTCTTTCCTTCGACTTCGATCCATTCATTGGGAGGAAAGATGATCTGAGCAATCAAGTCTTTCTGGGAGGGGGACCCTACATGACTCCTGCCATATTAGTAACCAAGTATCTTTTTGATGCCGAGGTTCCGAGTAGATTCTTGGTGGTCTCTGGTTATCCCGACACTATGCGCCGAACCAGAGGGTCTTCTCTTGACAAATTGTTAATGAGCAGAGGTGCTGAACGAACAGGGTTGTGCCACCATGAAAGGAACCAAAGACTTCGGGAGCTCTCAGACTGCCAGGGAAGTTGAAAAGGAAACCTCTATAGTTCTGGGAAAGCAGAAGCATTGGGGAGTGAACTGAGAGAGGTGTGATAGAGGCCCAGGGCCACAGCAGAAGGGGAAGGATTAAAGGTAAGATTGCAAGAAAATCCTCTGACTGAGCACCACACGTCCGTCCTCCCTTGCTATGGACAATCTAGATGGTAAATTCTCGGAAGGATGCGGGAAACTCCAACTCAGATTCATATCACACGGAGGTCTGACTTTTATTGTGATACATCAAGTACAAAAGATGAACCAGGAACAAAGAGAGTTCCCACAAGACAGCTGTCTCGGCGATCCCATGACCCCATGATCCAGTATTCCAAGTCAACCCTGGATCTAGTCCCACACAAACAAGAACAGGAATAGGATACAAGCGTGTCAAGAAGAGCACAATTCATCAAATTCAGGCCGTATGGTGAATTGTATGACTGCTGCTTCTGCTTGGTAGACTACTTCTCTTACATATCATCCTCCTCCCAACACACCCAGGATGGACCGCGCAGACCTTTGCAGACCCCTTTAATTCCCAGGTGTACTCCCAAGTTGACTGTCAGCAAGTCTTTGTCGGCAATCATAAAGCCAAGGTCATTTCTGCAGTTTGACAAGCGATAACCAAACTGGGGACCATGCGGAACAATAACAATACAGCTCGCCACCAGCATACCAAAGGCAAATGCAAGCAGACAATCTAGACCAACCCAACCCGCAACAACTGGTCCAGGCTGCTCTCCTCCTTGAGTTCAACATCAACACGTCACCAACAGGAGTCCTCAACCTTCCCCCATTCTTCAACGTAAATGGCTGTGTCCTCAATTTCTCAAGTTCAGACACCAGACAAATACATCCAAGACACAGGCAACTTCACCAACCCCAAGCCACTACTAGAGTTTGCCCTAGATCAGAAGGACATCAAAGCCATCTTAAAATAGAACTCATGCAAACAAAAGACCAATGTGCAAACTCCTATGACTGAGACCATGAACTGATGCTCAACAAAGGCAGTAGTCAAGTGCTTCTCGAAATTGCCGGCATCCTCACCCCGCTCAAGAGCTCTCTGCCTGATGAACTTATATGCCGCTGGTTAGGTCCCTTCAAGATCATCAGTGCAGGTCTGACTCTTGACACCTACATGCTCGACATCTTGATCAGTAGCAGGCACAACTTCTTGGTGTGCTTTCACATCAACATCTTGAAGCCCTCTGTGCAACCAAACTCCTTGATCCCCTGCAACACTTACATCATCTCCTACCCAGCTGCCATCCAAGTTAAAGGAGAAGATGAGAAGACTGGTCACCTCAAGGACTACGGCAAGCAACAAAAAGACAGGTCCTCTCCTCAACAATACCTTGTCTAATGGCTCAGCTACCCAGATGCAGACATACTGTGGCTCAAGATTGAAGACATGAAGGACACCATAGCATACACAAATTAGCCAAATGAACATGCCTGTCTGATCCTCCTCCTGGAAGCTCCTCCAATCCAGAATCCGCCAGTCCGGTCTAGTCTGACTCCGGCAAAGCTATGAGCCGAACATTGCCAACGAACTACCTTTGCCCCTCAGCCCCCACCAAAGATGTCTCTAGTTAGTCGTTTTGTATTTTCCAATACAATAGTTGTCATTTGAGTGTTGTCTGTCTACTCTGCTTTGAGATCCTACTTGGGATGTGATCAGGATGGTTAACCACTACCGTCATACTAGCTACGGTGCAATTGAGATCCAGATGACCTTTCAACAAACCACATGTGTATATCGCAAGAGGGGAGCCACACAACACTGTCAAAACCCCACACTTGTCGCAAGAGCAGGCTTGAAGCCCCTAGAGTGACCAAAAAGCTTGCTTGTGACGGCCCGGCAATCCCTCGGAATGATCGCTTGTGATGACTCAGAAAACAATCGCATGGATATATTGCAAGAGGGAACGGACAACCCTTCAACTGCACAGGTATAGAGCAAGAGGGAACCGGGCAATCCCGACAACTGCAAGACTCAACAGGGAGAAAGAAACCCCCAGGACAACCAGAGAGCTCCCCCAGGACAGCCTGGCAATGGCCCGGAAGTTTCGCTTGTGACAACCCAAAGAATAACCGTGAGAAGTGGTATAACCCAAGATCCACATCACCCTTGACAAGAGGACACGGCTAACCTTAGAACCATAGAGCTCAATTGTGCGGACACGGGCTACTGAACGCCTTCCCTGAAAAAGATGACAGCACATCGCTCGTGATGATGGGCCGCCCTCTTTACGGAGAGGGAAGCAATCAGCTCTGGCACCTCATAGGGCCTGGCAAAGTGTATTCAAGTAATCAAGTCTCTTTTTCTTCCTTTGCGAAACCCTTTGACTCCTCTTCCAAATCTCTTAGTCCCATCATTCTTAGCAAAGGTTGCGATCCTCCTCTCCAAAGTCTTCCCTTCTTTTCCTCAATCCAGACTACACTCGTCCCTCCTCAAAATCCTGTCTCCAGCACTCTTCCATTTAGATTCTGCCGCCTCGTTTGCTGGCGCCGGAATCTACGGGGGGGTGTTGAATCATACTCTTTCAGACTCACTTCTATCCTTTATTCCCTGGTCATACTGGTGTGCTATTACATAGTGGGATTCAACTTGGAGTATTGGAGCACATGTTTGCGGGATTGCCGAGACACTCGTCAGCGGGAACTCTCTTCGTTTTGGTTCCAACTTTTGCCATCCAAGCATCACTACTACTGTCCAACCTCTGTGTGATATTCCTCCATATGGGAGCTTCCTGTGTCTGTCCAAAAAGCCCTGTCTACATTGTACGTAGCTTCTGGGTACAAAGTTACTCTTCTCAGTCAGAGTTTGTTCCCCGTCATCATATGCTCACATCCTTCCCATACTGCTGTGGTTCCGTGTCTTTGCCATGGATTCCAAAGTCCTCCATAAGTTCACAAGTTGACGCCCTTGCTTCTGCGGAACATAGTGGTTTTCCTCTGAACTTCCTGAGCAGCCATAGAGAGTCGATAAACTTCAGTTCTTTACAGAAGACGTTGAGACTGCACCTCCTGTTTCCTTTCCCACCCCTCCCATCAACAGAATTAAGACGAGTCTTTGGACAGCCACTAAAACCCTTGATCATGCCATATTCAACCTCACATGAGGGACATTGAGGAATCCTTGAAACCCACCGTGTGGGCAGCCAATTCTGCAGTCAAAACCAAATTCCGGGTCCGCAGCGGTATCTCAACCCCACAGTATGGGCGAGTCACCGCAAATATGGCCGAATCAACAAACCACGCCATCAACGAGATCCCGCTGTAAGCACACCCTCACCATGATGATGGCTTTCCACAATAATTGGGCTAAGAACTTCTTCAAGCGGCGCACCTACTACGCATCAGCCCCCCCTGTCCTGATGTCATCTGAGATTACACCAAGCCTGCATTGACAACGGGTACGCCCTCCTCACCGACCACCAGTCCAATATGCAGATCCTCTGTTACAAGGAGAACCTGTTCACAGTGAAGGTGTCAAGGGCAGCAAGCTAGGTGTTGTGATCTTGAGTGACGTGGACTTGATGGCAGGACTTGAAGAGAGAGTTGCTTAGGTGCAAGCAACAGGAGACAGGAGGAGGAGCAAGTGGGGGAATGTGGGGTTATGCTGGGGAATGTGGAGAAGCTTCAGGAATATTGGGGACGCGTCACAAAGGTATCCAAATATTGGAAAAGTCTCTGGAAGATATCTGAAGCTCCAGGCCGCGTCCGGATACTCCACGTCCGGACATCAGCAGTAACCATATTCCCATATTCACATGGAACACACAACCAACTTCAAAGCCTGGCAGGGTGAGGTGGAACGTGACAGGGTTGATGCGTGCCGCTATGGGGAAATGTCCGAGTCGCTTGCAGTCTATCTTTTCTGAAGGTCTTGAGGTTCTCACATTGCAACGAAGCAGCCACACTTGGTTGCCAACCTTAAAGTCAGGGGCTTCCTTGCAATGGGCATCTGCGTTTTTTTTCTAGCTCTCTTGCGCAGCCTCGAGGTTTGTCACAAGCTCCTTACACATGGTGACAAGATCGCTAATTCGCTTTGCAACCGCCGGGTTGGTTTTGTTAGTCAGGAGGGAGCTATCGAAGCGTGGGTGGAAGCCATAGTTGGCCCAAAAGGGTGATTGACCAGTTAATGCATGTTGTGCGTTGTTGTAGGCGAATTCGGCCATTGGGAGAAGGTCAACCCAGTTGTCTTGCTGGTAGTTAATTGTACAGCAGAGATAATGCTCAAGGGTTTGATTTGTTCGCTCCATCTGATCATCTGTTCCTGGGTGGAATACTGAGGAGATGTTTGCCATGATCCCAAGTAGTTCGATTGAAGTTGCCAGAAGTTGCTGATAAACTGTGGTCCCTTGTCGCTGACAATGTCCATTGGTAGGCCATGTAGGCGAAGGATCAGCTCGAGGAAACAACAAGCTGTGTCCTTGCCTGTGATTGTCTTGTTGCTTGCGAGAAAGTGCGCCATCTCGGTGAGCCAATCTACCTCAACGAGCATGGAGTCAAAACCCGTCGATGGTAGGAGGTTGGTGATGAAGTCCGACAAGATTGAAGACCATGGTGTGCTGGGGATAGGCAAGGGGTGCAGGAGACCATGGCTGGCATGTCAAGGGGTTTTTGACCGGGAGCAGGTGTCCCAGGACTCCGCAAACTCCTTGACAGACCTCTAAAGCTGACGCCACCAGTAGTCGCAGGAGACCAACTCGATAGTCTTCTAGATCCAGCTGCAAGGGAGTCGTGTCGTGCTTGAAGGACTTGAAGTCTAGCTGGCCCATCACGGACATAAAGGAGGCCCTTGCGGTAGAGGAGGTTGTTGTTGAGGGTAATCGTTGGGAATACCAGGTGTTTGGGGTCTTGAGAGGTGGGTGATGACATCCGAGGCTGGTGGGTTGTTGCAAAGGTCTTTGCGTACTGCCTTGATGAGAGAGTCATCCTGGGGGAGCAGGGTGAGGGCTTGAAGACGGCTTTGACCCAAAATTGTTCTTTCCGGATGGTTGCCTGATCCCCATCTCTGGGCAGCAGGAAGGAGCGGTGAGACGGGGCATCACGCTTCCTTTGAAGACATCCTTCATGGTAGGTGATCACGAAATCAAAGCATGACAAGGACAGAGCCCATCTTGATTGACGGCGATGGAGTACGCAAGACAACATGGAAGTAGACGAGATTCTTGTGATCGGAGTAGACGATGACTTGATGGGGGGATCCTTTAAGGAAGCGTCACTACTCCTCGAAAGAGTCCACGATGGCATGTAGTTCCTTGTTGTAGATCTCATAGTTGATTTCTGCGGCAGTGAACTTGCACAAATGGAAGGCAACAGGGTGTAGGCAACCGTCAGAGTCGTGTCGAGAGAGAACAGCACCAAGCGCGAAGTCTGCAGCCACTGTCTCCATGAAAAAGGCGCATGTGTGGTCAACTAGTTGGAGGACAGGTGCAGATGTGAAGGCAGCCTTGAGCTTTTCGAGAACGGCAGACGCTTCAGAGCACCATTGGAAGGGATTATCCTTGCTTGTTAGTCTGGTCGGAGGTGCAGCGACACAGGAGTAGTCTTTGATGAACCGGCGGTAGATGTTGGCGAAGCCAAGGAAGCATTGGACGTGGCAAATCGATATTGGAGTTGCACAGTCGAGGATGCTCCTAATCTTGAGGGAGTCCATGGAGGTGTCATTGGTTGAGACAGTGTAACCCAGGAACTCGACCTCTGACTTGTCGAACTCTCACCTCTCTAGCTTGGTATAGAGGCTGGCATTGCGCAGCTTCCGGAGGACAAGGTGCACGTGACGGTCATGCTTGGTCGGCGACTTGGAGAAGTCGAGGATTTTATCACTATAGACCACCACGAAGTCATCAAGGTACTTGCAGAAGACATCATTTGCCATGTGCTGGATCACGGCGAGGGCATTGGTGAGACCAAAGGGCGTGACCCTATACTCTAAGTGACCGTAAATGGTCCGGAAGGCAGTTTTCCATTCATAAGGGGGCTTGATGCACAGAAGGTTGTACGCCCCACGGAGGCCAATTTTCGTGAAGATGCGAGCTGAACTGAGTTGTTTGAGGAGTCCAGAGATCATTGGCAGAGGGTAGCGGTTTTTGATCGTGATATTGTTGAGGCCACAGTAGTTGACACACATGCGCAGGGAGCCGTCTTTTTTCTTGACGAAGAGGATAGGTTCACCGGCTACGGTCTTTGATTGTTGGATGAAACAGATGGGGAGGTTCTCTTCAATGTAGGCTTGAAGCGCTTCTTGCTCAGTGGGCAAGAGACCATAGATGGGACCAAACAGCAGCTGGGTGTTTGCTTCCAAGTGAATGGCGCAGTGGTATGGGCGATGTTACAGTAAAACACAGGCTTTATCTTGGTCGAAGACATCTTGAAAGTCGAGGTACTTGGGCGGAAGTTGATCATCTTTGGCTGGCTCTGCGACTGGTTTAGGGGACACAGCATAAATAGCCATGACTTCCTTCTTGTCACAGAGGGTGGCCAACTCCGCGGCAGAGACTTCACAGATGGCATGGTTCTTGACGGTTGCGGGACTTGACAGAAGATTGTCATTGTCCGGCTTGATTTCGTGGACAGGAGTGATTTCAACATGGCCGTTCTTGAAGAGAGCCGCAGGATGGATCTGGGGGGCAGGACTTGATGACTTCTGGAGAGGCTTGTTGGGTAAAGGGAACCGAGGGGTGCGAGCTTGCCAATCAACATGTAGTTTGTGGAGCTCCAACCAGGAAAGACCAAGAATAACTGGATTGCTTGGACAGGAGATGATGTTCAACATCACAACGCTGGAGTGTCATTCCACAATGACCTCAGTGGGCGCCGTTTATTGGATGACCGCTCCAGAGGAGATGACGTGGCCATTGACAACCTCGACCGAGACAGGGTAGGTTTTGTTGACAAGTTGCAGTTGATGATTAATGGTGAAATCTTGATCAATGAAGCAGGCTGAGGCACTGGAGTCAAGAAGGGCTCCTGTGGCAATGGTGTTGGCAGAGTCGAGACGGTGGAGGAGAAGAGGTAGTTGGAAGGCAGGGCGTGGTTCAGAGTCAATAGGGGGGGCCGTGTTTGGTGGGGTGGATGTCGTTGTCCAGGCACAAAGCCCCTACTGTGACTGGACATGGTTGTTTCCCAGTGTCGCTATCTGAGGGTCTTCCAAGCTTGGTATCGTGACTTGATGGGCTTGGTGGTGGCTCTTTGACAGGGCAGTTACAGGAAATGTGACAAAGGACCCCGCAGTAGACGCAGAGGTTCTCTCGACGTTGTCGTGCCTTCTCTTGGTCTGAGAGACTCTTGATGCTCATGGTGTCGAATTGCATAGGATCGTTCTTGATGGCTGCTGGATGGTTGCTTGGGCTTGGTAGTGGTTGGTCAGTGTGGGCCGGCTGGAGGCGTTTTTCTTGATGTCCTTTGTGGAGGCGATCGTTGCAGCCAACGGCTTGCGTTATGGCTTCTGGGAGTGTGGCAGGATCAGGCAGCGTCAGCAGCAGATCCTTAACCCCCCCTCGTAGGCCAAAATGAAACTGGATGTTCAGGGCAGCGTCTCCCCAGGGAACATCGCAGGCAAGCTGGCAGAATTCAAAGGCGTAGATTGAAGCTAGTCGTGAGCCCTGTTGGAGTGCCTGTAGCTCGGTGGAGGCCGTTCGTTCCTTGTCAGCGTCCTCGAAGGTTGCTGAAAATTCTTGGAGGAAGGCGTCGAAGTCGTCAAGTAGTGGGGACTAGGTCTCGAGAAGCGGTGCGAACCAAGCCAGGGCGATGCCGGCAAGTAGCGTGCCCACAAGTCCAACTTGGGCAGAGCCGTCGGAGAAGCATCGAGGTTGAAGCCAGATGACGAGTCGAACTTGGTTGATGAATCAGCAGAACTTTGATTGGGTGCCAACGAATTTATCAGGGAGGTTGATCTTGGGTTCTTGGAGTTGTGCTGATGCTGGCTGGGCCTGAGGGTGTTGAGTGATGGCTTCCCGGAGCGATTGGTTTTCTTGTTGAAGCTGTTGAAGCATCACAAGGACTTGATCCAGGCTTGTAGTCATGGTAGCAGAGTGCTTGCAGGTAGGCGG
>KZ994320.1:309-11188 GCA_003614705.1 Blyttiomyces helicus | reverse complement strand
TCATCTTTGGCTAACCTAACTCTCACGTGACATCCTGTACCCTGTATCCCCTCCTCCAGGCCACCTCCATGCCCGCCGCCAAGATCCCAAAGAAGCAGTGGGGCAAGAAGTGAAGAGTTTGACAGTTGTGTTGAGTAGTTTTGGCATTTGGAGGAAGAGTGCAAGATGGTTTCGTCCGGCGCCGAGGAGGGTTAGCTTGGATGTGAGGGTGTAGCTTGTTTGCACTTGTTTTTCAATGAAACCTGGTTTCGCTTTTTGTTTCTTGACTCCGTCTGGGAGGGAGGGGGTGTGTGGAAGTGAAAAGTTGCTAATTTAGGTTAATATTGGCACCTGGGTCAGTCAACATCTCTACCATGCGCTGCAGGGTGAGATCGAGAGTCAGCGACTTGCACACCACGGTGTTGATGGAGTTCCCTGCGACCCACAGGCCAAGCAGTCCCTGCAAGTTCTGTTGCCAAATGACGTGTAGTGTCACAGGACGCCAGCCAGCTGGCACACGTCCGGAAAGTGCCTTGCTTAGTGCGTGTTGATTGTGTGAACGTGATTGTACCGGTTCTAAGCGTCCCACTGGAGCTGCTTCGTCTCACAGTCTGTCAACTTACAAACTCCAATGGTTGGCAGTTTCCATGCCCGGAGTGGCATGGAAGCCAGCAAACTGCGTGCGATCCGGGCCTTTGCTGAGCATGCGGTGCCGTACACCGATGAGAAAGACTTCCCTGCCCTGCACGTGCAACCACATTTGCAGGCCCTTCGCGAGTATGGCAAGATCACCCTCCAGGATAAGCGTTTAAGTATGGAGGCCGAGTTGGTCACGCTGGGGGTTGTCCGGTATGGAGATAGGCATGAGCGCGTGGCACGTGCGGCTGCTGCGCATTGGGTAGAAAAACTCAGTGGCGGTGGCGGTCAGCGCGATAAGACTCTCAATGTGCTGTCCATAGTGCAAAAACACATCCGAAAACAAGAAAAGTGCAGGAAGTGGGTGGTGATCCCGCCGGGGATGGCTTCCACTCCTGTGTCACCCACAGCGACACCCACCGAATATTGCAACAATCTCTACGTCTAAGCCCATTGGCCTCCCGGCAGCGCTAAAACCAATCACACACCTCTTTCTCTGTTGTGAAAGCGCATGCGTTAGGCAGCTGGGAGTTGGCGTCTTCCGCAGCATCGTGGATGCATTTGCAGAGCTCAGGATGATTCTCCCAAAAACGGGCAATGTCAAGTAGGGAAATCATCAGGACCGGAGGCAACAGCTCAGGCTGCTTCACAGACAGGACTTTGATCAGCTTATGCGTCGTGCGCATGCCGAGGTGCTTCACACCGCGGAGGTCTGCAGGTAGCCTTGCAAGAGCGGAGCTGTGTGGAGCCCAATTCCGGGCGTCCTGGATCAGCTGTGCGTTCATCAGCTCAGTGGACCCGGCACCCTTAGAATGCCGCTTCATCGTAACGGCTAGCAGGTGCAGCAGATCTTTCTCTATGTCAGGGATGTCAGGGACAAGCCACAAGGTGATGCCGGTGCCGGACCAGCTGCAAACGGTGGGAAGGGGCTATGTCTTGGCAACATTTGTCCTCCTGACTTCGTTGTCACTATTCGCACCACCTTGGCTCCCATCACAGTCAGCAGTGAGAACCGTGTCTCCGGTCTCATTCTGGACCACCGCCTTGTCCTCCCATGCCTCTTTGTCTTCGCCTGCGACTTTGTTGTCTGCTGGCCCACCTCCCCACGCTGAACTGTCGCCAGATGCCTCTTGCGCCCAGACCTGCTGTAGTAGAATAGCTTGCGCTGCCTCATCATCGTCCTCTGCGGCACAGTCGTCCATCGGCCAGCGCGGCAGTTGGCGTGGCGCAGCTTGCGCAGGGCATGAAACCTCCGCATTGCCTGTGTCACCATCATCCGCTTGGGGGAAGAGGGGCGTCATTGGGATCGGGTAGTTGTCGATACCTGGATGGTTGTTGTCGCCGCAGCCATGCTGGTTGGTGTCCTCGTGGATGTCGACATCACGGTGGTGGCTGTCCTTGTCGGGGCTGTCCTCGATGGCATGCTACTTGTCACTGCTGCTGGCCTTGCTGTTGTCGCTACCCTTGCTGCCAACCTCATTGCTGCCCAAGTGGCCCCGTCACTGTCACCGTCGAGATCCCTGCTTAGCCAAAATATTACAAGAAGCATGAGCGTGCAGGAGATGGGCAAAGCAACCCTCCTCCCTACAACATGATCATACAGGTGGTCTGCTGCATGGGTGCTGATATGGTCCTCCAAATGGTCCACCAAGAACTGCTCCCATGTACTGAAGTTGGCAATGAAGGTTGGGGTGTTGCAAAGCGGGCAGGCAAGGTTGGGATGCTGGGTTTGGTGGTCTAACATACCCTGGCAGCGGCCACGTCCGGGCCTGGGACGTAAGTGCCTGATGCTGTGCTTGTGCCATTTGCAGAGCAGCCGGTCACAGTTGGGAACAGGGCAGAGGATACCCGTGTGGTTACTTGTGGGGGGAACGGGGACGAGGGTCGCAAGGGTGGCCAGGGTGGAAAGGTGAATGTGGAGTGGCAAAGAATGAATAAGGGGGTTCATCAAGCGTTTGGACGTTAGGCGTTTGGCGTTTGGCAATGCCAAGATTTGCAGGGTTTTCGGGAAAGCGATGGAGACTATGGCCAACATAGCTGCAAAATGGAACTATTATTGCCAGCTATGACCAGCTGTGCTCAAAATTGCTCCATTAACATACTATGAGCAAGACTATGTAGTCCTGTGTGTTGAGACGTGTCGAAAATTGAGGTCCTTCCCGCTCAATCTGCAGATCCCCCCACCCTTCCCGCCATCGGCCGCAAAGGAAAGTCAGTTCAGCCAACTTGATGAGCTGCATGCAACATTTTAAGAGTAGTTGCTGTCGAGAACTAGAGTACGCTGCCTCAGCTCGTTTCCTCACGCAAAATTGTTAATGCAGGTTGTTTAGGACCGTAGCGATCGAGACGATCCTTTCCTGTTTTGCGACCTCCACTCTTACGGGATAGACTAGGGATACTTGACTGCCTCGGGCCCCGCTTCGTTTCAAGGTATCTTTGTCATCTCGTTCCACTCCCTGCTATGTATCTCCGCAGCGCTAGCGCACCCCTGAACTTTGGGATCGCGACATTCCCAGAAGATTGAGCAACTCGCCGGCAACCCAGATACCCTTGCATCTGGGTGCTGAAGGGGGTGCTATGGCCATCTCTGTGCCACCTCTTAGCTCCCCCAAACAGTACCTGCATCTCCCATCTGACCTGCTGCGGAAGATCTTCCAAAAGCCACCCAATGGTGAGGCCAAGGGTGGCCGCTGCTCTGACCTCAGCTACGTCTCTCTGGTCTGCTGCTACTGGGAGCCCCCGTCTTCTGAGCGCATCTGGGCCAAGTCATCATTCGCATGCCGGACCCGCTCTGGGCATTCATGAACTGCAGCCGCGCTAGCCTGTTCCGCTCGAACCTGGCCACGACTGTGCGCATCCTCGAGCTCAAGGTCCAAGACTGGCGGAAGCTCAAAAACTTCGTGCACTTGATCCAGCTGCTGCAGGGTCTGCGTGCGGTCATCGCATCGGGTCCTTCAGAAGATCGTCACTCTCGTCCATCAGTCCCCTTCATTGCCGCATTCCTCATGTCCTGCCCGTTTCTTGTTGCGCTTCAAACCCCCGCTCTGCAGCACACACGTGATATGGTCGATTGGTGTGAAGAAAAGGAAGAGGACAAGGCTGAAGTTGTCTGGTACTTGAGCCACGGAGTTGACCTCAGTGGTGTGGCGCGCGGTGTTGGGCGACTCAAATGGTTGCCCCTCTGAGGACCTCTGTGTCAGTCGAATAGGAATTTTAGGAGGAAGTTGGATGTTGCATTTCGCAGCTGGCTTCTCCAGGCGGTGGGGGCACCTCTTGTTGAGTTGGTTGCGAAGGGGTGGATCTTTTTCTCACGAGAAGGAGCTGGACGTCTCTAGATTGGAAGATGAAGCTCTGTCGAAGTTGGAGGTCATCTGAATACCTGGTGCTGCACTCTCCTCATCACTTCGCTGATCAAGATCCGCCCACTGCTGCCTGCTTCAGGTAGAGCTGCCTCGCAAACAGCGTGTAGATCTGGTCAATGGGCAGGAAGCCACTGTCTTGTTCATATTCATTCTCATGCGTGCAGAAATAGGTGCTCCCACCCCCGAGAAGGAACTTCTTTACAAGCTGCCACTTTTCCTCTTTAGTGTGCTTTGGGTCCCCTCTGAATGTCTCGATGTATGCTTTGATGGCGTCAAGGAAGTTAGATGTATTTGCAATGTTGTTCTTGTGACCCATGCACGTGGGGATCTGCTCTTTATGCACCGCCCGGGTGGAATCGAGGGTCTCCATGGTGAGCAGGTTCAATGCCGGAGGTGGCGCGGGGGGCCGGATGGCATTAATGAGTTGGCGAACTGGGCCAGCATCAGGGTGAGACATGCTGGTTGCCTGCGTCAGTGTCCTCATCAGCGTGGCATGTGGTTGGGATGCTAAAGGGAGTGAGGAAGATATGAAGGGGTTTGGGCAAGTTCAGGTACATCCAAAGTGAGGGCACATCTAACATGAAGGGAGTGTAGTGAGATGGGTTTTTGCCGGAGGCCAGTACTTCTCTTTGGTTTATCTGGTGTTGGGAGAGGTCGGAACCTGTGGCGATATCATTTAGTAAACCTGGTACTGTTTACTGGGTTCTTGTAAATTCCAGGGCTCGAGGTGAAGCAGGAGGTGTCAAAGTCTCCTTTCAGGTTGGGGAAGAGGTAAAGGAGCTTATGATTCCCTGATGCAGTGGCCACTGCTGACTATCCCAGGGGTGGGGCGCTAAGCAGCATACGGGCAGGATGATGATGATGAGGGGATACAGAGGGTATGTATATGCAAGAGGGATGTATCCATGGCTTCGATCCAGCTTAGCCGATCTGGGTTGTCAGGACTCCCTAGCCCAAGTCAGACACTCGCTCCGTACAGGCATGCAAGAGCCGCCCCCGCAGAGCCACACTGCAGGGGTCCCATGCAGCGGCACAGATGCGCCTTAAGACTATGGGGAGCACTGATTGTCTTTGCAAAGAAGAAGGATGGCGGCATGCATCTCTGTCTTGACTATCATGGTCTCACCTATTATACAAAATGAGATCAAGGTCTGTTTCCAAGTCCCCTCGAGATGGGAGACTGACTAGCCAAAGCCAAGCACTTACCCTTTTCAAGGTCAAAGAAGCCTACCATCAGATCCGGGTTGCAAACAATACCAACAAGAAGAAAACAATCTGGGCTCCATACTGTCACTTTGAATTCCCTGTCATGCCATTCAGGCTATCAAATGCCCATTTGTACTTTCAGCGCTTCAAGCATTCATCCTCAGTCACCTGTACCACAAGTCTGTTATCTCCTACCTCGACGACATCTTGATCTACTCAAAGCCTTGAGAAGATCCTTAACAGAGTGTTGAAGAAGTCCTAGGGATCCTCCTCAAATACAAACTCATCATCAGGACAAGCGAGTGCCACTTGGGCAAGGAAGATGTAGAATTCTGCAGTCATAAGTTCAGATCAAGGGGCATCTCCATTGCTCCCTCCAGGATAGCCATAGTCCTCGAATGGGAAATCCCGTGGAATATGCACGATATCCAGTCATTTCTCGAGTTTGCAATTTACCTACTTCCCTATGTCAACCACTGCGCGGAGATCGCCTATCCGCTTTCACAATCACAATTGGAAAGAAGATATGGGTCTGGACCAAGCTCGAGCACTTCTCATTCAAGCACTTTCAACATGCTATCTCCAACAAACAAGTGCTTGCTTGCTTCGCATGTAGCCTCGACTCCTACGTCTTCTCCGACGTCTCTGATTAGGCCATTGGCAGATCGATTGCTCAGCGCGCTAAGGAGATGACCTGGTCTCTGCAGACTGCCAACCACTACCGAAGGCTTCACAAACCTTCCTTGACTCTGCGCAATTGTGTAGTGCAGCCGAAAGATGAAACTGCCAGAACTAAACTACCTGGTGCACAAAAAGGAGCTGATTACTCAAGTCAAACTCCTCAAGGCCAACCGACAGGACTTCATTCGCATCCACTTCTGAGTGTTTACTGTAAGCCAATCTCTCCTGTACTTGAACACTCAACTGAAGCTCAGTAGTCAACAAGCTGGCTGGATCAAAGCACTTCAGGAATGCCACTTGTCCATCAAGTATCTACCAGGACGATTAAACACGGTGGCAGACCTCCTCTCTCGCGCGCCGCAGTACACTCCTAAATGTGCCAAATGCCAAGAATGGATTGAGGTCCTCGTCAACCCCCTGCTTATCTTCGAATTCGACGTGTCACCGGCCGAATTCACCAACGCGGAGAAATCAGCGGCCTGGCTTCACTATATGAGGATGGACGACTGCAAGCTAGACATCAAACGTCGACTAGCAAACGGCCAGAACATGAACTCCAAGACCAGCGACCTCGCCACGTTCAAATTCGTTGACGACTTCCTCTACTACGGCAGCCAACTCCACATGCCAGAAGTCATGCACTGATCACTCATGGCGCGGTATTACGACTGGAACGCCTACGGAGGACATCCAGGCCAGACGAAGACCATCAAAAAAGTTGTCACCGACTACCACTGGCTGTCAATGCTTGCTGAAATCAAACAGGACATCACCGGCTGCCCGGACTGCCAACGCTTCAAGGATCCTAAGCAACACTAAGGCTTCCTCCAGCGTCTTCAGGTTAATCACATATTTTGGGAGATGATTGGGTTTGACGCCTTCGCGATGCCCGTACCCTTTGGGCCCCATGGAGAGCTTACGACTGCTGCCTCTGCTTTCTTGACAACTTCTCCTCCCATATTATCCTTGTGCCAACAAACTCGGCATGCACCGCGCAGACCTCAGTGGACCTTTTCAACGCTCAGGTATACTCCCAGGTCGGCTGCCCTCAAGTCCTCATCACCCACCACGAAGAGAAGGTCATGTGCGCTTTCTGGCAAGCGTTCACCATGCTGGCGGGCATTTAGAAAAATGTCACGAAAGCCCTTCACCAGCAAACCAACGGCCTATGCAAGCAGATGATCCAGACAAGAAAGAAGGTCCTAAAGTCATAACTCAATCTAACCGGCAATGACTGGTTCAGGCTGCTCCCCTTCCTCAAGATCAACATCAACGTGGCGTGCAAAAATGGGAGACCTCGACCTGCCCCCGTTCCTCATCGTAGTAGGCTACATTCCTGATTCTCTTGAGTTTGGGCTACCAGATGAACAGATCCCTGCCATGGGTAAGTTCATCAACCGGTGGCAATTCCTCGAGTCTGCCCAAGAACAGAAGGACATCGAACCCATCGTCGAAATAGCACTTTTGCAAGCGCAAGATGGATACGCCAACTGCTACGACGAGGACCGCGAGCCAATCCTCTACGAAGCTGGGAACGGAGTCCTCCTCAACATCACAGGCATTGACAACCTGCTCAAAACCTCGCTGCCTGACAAACTCATTGCTCGCTTGGTAGGCCCCTTCGATCCTTGAGCCCAGTCCTGACTCTGGATACCTACAAACTCGACACCTCGACTAGCATCATCCACCACGTCTGGCCGTACTTCCAAGTCAACATCTTGAAGCCCTTCCTCCAACCAAATTCCTCCATCCACCACTACTCTGACATGGTTTCCTATCCAGTTCCCATTGAATTCAAACGAGTAGACAAATGGATTATTGAGAAAATTGTCAATGTCAAGGACTACGGCAGGCAACGGAAAGACAGATCTCACGCTCAACTGTACCTTGTCAAATAGCTTGGCTACCCGGACACGGACAACCAATGGCTCAAGATCAAAAACATCAAGGACACCGAAGTGTGCAAATATCGGTCCATTGAACAAGCTTGTCCGCTCCTTCTCCTCAAAGCTCCTCCAACCCAAACTCCATCAGTCCTGTCTACTCCGACGCCAGCAAAGCCCTCATCGGCGAAACGCCAACGACCTCCAGTTCAAGATCTAACATCAAAGCGACCTTCTACTCATCTCGAAATCCGTTCATCAGGCCCAATCAAAGACGTCCCTGCCTAAATTGGTTTGTATCATCCAAATATGATAAGTTTTGTTGAAGTGTTATCTGTTTGCTTTCTTTGCTTTGAGGTCCGCCTTGGGGTGTGATCTGGATGCTTAACAGCTACCCCCACAAAGTTGCTACAGCGCTAAAGGGAGCCGGACAACCCTTTCAAAACCGCACGCGTATATCACAAGAAGGGAGCCGGAGAACCCTTACAAACCCGCATGAGGACGCCGCAAGAGGGAGCGGGACAACCCTAGGACGACCGGAGAGAGCGTACCAGACAGGTTGAGCAGCTAGCGGGCAGCTCTTTGGCAATATATGGGGGATGCAAGACAGGGACAGTTACGAGAGTATCCGACGTGATCGACGATTGTTGAAGGAACTCTGGGGACGGCGTGATTGATGTGCCGGGGGCAGTTCCTCGTTTTGGTATGGCAGATACGAGACCGGGGCGAATCGCGTAATTGCGAGGGTTTGACGAAGCCGGAGTTTTCCCCTGAGAGTCCCGGGCGAATCCCACTTTTCCTGGTCGTGCGCCCCGCCAGCCGAAGGCTCGCCGCTCAACGAACGTTGGAACCGTCCGCTGTCCGAGTCCATGCGCAAATCCTCGGGAACTTTGCTCGTCTCAACCTCGTGATCTGTCGCGAGCCGGCCTCCGCGAGCAACCAAAATAGAACTCCCATCACCCCTTCCTGAATCCGGAGGCCGATCCCGCAATGGCCGGCCGCGCAAAATCCGGCGGGAAATGACCTTTGCACTGGGGTCTCTGGGGCTGCCAAGTGCGAGTGCAATCCTCTTATCAGAAGGGGCGCTCTTTTGTGAGGTTCGCCACCGGTGCGATTCGAGAATCCCGCTGGCGGACAGCTGGTTGAGCGACCAACGGGGAAATACGGCGCCTGCTGATGCCGGCTGCCGCACTCTTGCTGGTTTGAGCGTCGCTCGACCCAGAGACTCCTCCCGCAACCGCCGGCGAACAGACGGTCAGACCACAAAACTCGTTCCTGCGGAGTATGCTGGCAGGAAACCCCGATTTTTTTTCCATCTTGAGGCTGCCAGTGCCCTGGTCTGGTTTTATTTTGTCGCGGCGCAAGCTCCCTGGCAGGAATGCAATATATTGGATCTGCTTTTTCCCTGCCGATCATGTCAGATTTTGGCCAGGGTCGGTCGATTGTTTGCTTCGGGCTCACTCTCCACCCCACTCACGATCGAGCCTGAGACTGCTGGACGACATCCCGGGAGGAATGGGGAAGGCAGGCAGGCGAGAGCATCTGCCATTGGGGGGCCATGAGAATCGATTCCTGAACCTCCACCCACTTCGCTCCTCCCTCACAGAAAATCAGAAAGTACAGCTCCCCCTCTTCCAGTCCTTCCTTCCGCCTATTTCCACTGTGAAGAGTTCCGGGGGGGGGGGGGGGGGGACCGTTATCAGCGGGAAGGTAAAATGCTCCTTCGTATTGACGTTCACCTATTCACATCCAACGCCCCACCCCCTCCCCACCATGTTCCATTCCACCCCACACCACCTCCTCCGCGCCTCCTCTACCCCTTGCCTGTCGTGCCTCCGACAGCCCCACCTGGGCTTACATCGCACATACGGGCAAACCCACGGTGCAGGAAGCCCGTATAAGGGTAGAGGCAGGCGCGGCCAAGCGGAATCTGGACGTGGCCGCGAAGGAGATTTTTGGGGTTCAGGCGCAGGGGAAGTTGGGCGGGCGGGAGGATGAGGAGATGACGGGACTTTGATTTGTTTGTGGGCACGCACTCGGAGGGTAATATGGGCCTTGGAGGCCGGGAGGAGAAACGCGGTGCTGGTGTTACTGTTCATGCTGCTGTTGGTGATGGGAAGGAGTATTGCTGTCAGGGGTAGTGCGGTTTAGGGTGGGGAGTGTGGAGCCACGGGGGCGGGAGGGGCGAAGTCCACGCGCAAACGATAATGCCTCGCCTCGCCTCTGCTCTGCTTTCCCGCCCCTCACGTACGTGCGATAGTGGAGGCCTGGAGAGGGTTTGAGATTATGCAGGGGTAGGGGGTGGGGGGTAACGTAACGCCGTTAAATGTATACCAGGCGCTTTTCTTTTCTTTTCCTCCCCACCACTTACCTGAGGATAGCCCTCAACCTGGACCCCAACAATTCAGCTTGGAGAGGGGAGGGGCGCTGGCAGTGACCAATAATCATGAGGCTCTGCTTCGCTGCCGCAGTTCCATCGTCGTTTTCATTCCAGTTGGTATAGAATGATACAATAAAAAGGCAAACAGAATGTTAGCTCAATCAGCGCAATTCAAGACACACACACACATACAAAAACACGTGAAAAGGAGCACGCCCACGTTTTATTTATGCACAGGGGGAAAGGTGAGAACACAAAGATAGACGGGAGGAGGGACAAGTGGGGGAGAAGGGATAAATCCGCTTAAGCAGAGACAGCCTTCTTGCCGCGGGGCCTCCTGGCGTTAACGGTCTTCTTGGGGCCCTGGGCGCTAATGATGCGAGACGCACGGGCGAGGGCAGCCTAGGAGAATCGAAAAGGGAGAGTAAAAATGTCAGTTTCCACAACGTCAGCTTATACCGATTCCAATCCCGCCTTCCTGATCTGGCTCAGCCCCCCACTCCCCCTCTATTTACCTTCTGAAGGTCGTTGCGGTAGAACTTGGTTATGTTCTTGACCTTCTTCGCGACGCCGCGGACGCCGGTGGGGAAAGTCACGGACAGCGAGGCGGTGGTGGTCTTGGAGAGCGGGGTCTGCTTCTTGGTGATGACAGTGACACCCTTGCCCTTAGCGGCGGCGGTGATGTTAAGGGTCTGGAGGGGGGGGGCTGAGCCAGATCAGGAAGGCGGGATTGGAATCGGTATAAGCTGACG
>KZ994319.1:0-12943 GCA_003614705.1 Blyttiomyces helicus | reverse complement strand
CAACAATACTGATTATTTGGTACTGTCTAGACACTGGACAACAATACTCATTTATAAGTATTGTCTGCTAGTTTTAGTATTGTCTTCAACCACTTCTTGAGTTGGTGGCCAATTGATCTTTTGCTTTAAATAGCACCCACCCAACCTGGGGAAAATGGGCACCTTTGATCCCCGGTGCATTCCTCTTCACTCCCTTTGAGCAACTCAAAATCACAACAACATCTTTAAAATTACTACGTACAGAGATGAATAGAAGGGGCTCGAATACAAGAACCCTATTTTGCAATGTACATATGAGGTGCTCCAGGCCGATCTTCACCACGCCAGTCCTGTCCGGGTACCCTCTCCCGCCAACCCGCCACCCCGGCCCTGATGAGTAGTGTTTATGTCCCGAAGCTCTGGCTCCTCGGTGACCCACTCACTACCATCGAGATCCGACGTCCCAACATTGGACTCCTGTTTCGCGGGATCCTTGCCTATAGCAGCGGCGCCGTACGAGTTGTGCATGCCGCTGGCCCACCTTCGTGCTCTTTCTGGGCTGGAATTGCGATTTGATGTGCTCCTTGCACGTCCCCTTTCTTTCCGACCATCCTCAGCTTTGGCATTCACCCTCGCCGCGTCGTCGCGCCGTTTGAGCCCGACGACAAACAACGACATTATGGACTCGAATTCCGCGAGCAGGAGGCGTGCTCGTGAAGCATCCTTGGATGCAGCCTTCATCTCCGCCGCACGCTCCCGCACCTGAACGGCCATCGCATCCCGGCGTGCGGCGAGGACCAGATATGCGAGCGCCCCGCTCCCACCAGCGTCGGGAGTCATCGCGGATATTGGACTGACATTGTTTGTGGTGTCCACGGCATGCTTCTCGGAAAGCCCCGCAAGTCGGCTTTCGAGAAGGGCGAGGAGGGATGCAAGCTCGTCTCGCTTCCGAAGAGCCTCGTTCGGGATCGTTTCGTCGTCCTCTTCGGCCCCCACGAATCCGTCATCTCGGACCACTGCCCCTGCAGCCGCCGCTGCCCGTGCTCCCAGCGACGCCGTATTCAAGGCTCCTCGTCTATCCTTCCAGATCGAAATCTCGCGATCGGATCTCACGATTCTTTCTTGGAGTGTTCCCAGGATTGCCTGCAGGGATGCTGTTTGTCCACGAAGTGCAGCGAGAGCCCGCTCCGCCGCGTTGCGCTGGATTTGCTCCCATTGGACCTCCCCTAGGAGCCTTTGAACGTCGGATGCGAGCTCGCTGTTGCGGGCGTCAAGCTGCGCGGCAGTGCTCTCGGCCTCATCGAGGCGCTTCTCTGCCTCCACCAGGCATTCGTCGGCGTAAGCGGCGCGGTCCTCCGCTTCCTGTCGAGCGGCACGGAGTCCGTCCGCTTCTTCGCTGAGGCTGTCGAGCGTATTCTCGCGCTGCTGAAGAAGCCCGTTGAGGCGAGCAATTTCGATCGCCTGTGAATGAATTTGGTCCCCTGTCGATGCGATATCCTGGATATCTCGTCTGAGGGCCATTTGCTGGTCGACAAACTTGCGGTCAGTTTGCTCGCGTTCTCTCATCAATTCCTCGATCTCGGCCCGCGCGTCGTCGACTTGCTCCCTGGCCTGGTCAAGCTCGACGGCCAACGCGGCTGAAGTCCCGTTCGCGACATCGAGAAGTTCCTGAGTCTTTTGCTTGGTCTCCGTCAAGGATTCCGTGAGCTGACGAATGTGGGTTCGCTCGAGCTCTGCCTCTCTCAACCTTTTTGTCGCCGTTTCTGCTACCGATATTGCGTGATCCCTGGAGGCGGTGGTGATTTCAAGCTCTTTTTGGAGGGCTGCGACCTCGCCTGTCACCTTGACGTGTTCAGCGCCGTACGTTTCCTGAGCTTTTTGAAGGCGTTCGAACAGCTCGACAAACTGTTTCTCGAGAATAGCTTTATCCTTCTTGATACTTTCTTCGGATCGCTCAAAGCCCCCACGATTTGCCCTGGCTTCATGGAGTTCGAGCTGAAGCTGTTCAACCGTCTCTCGCAGGCGAGACGACTCCTCGCGATATCGGCGAGACCTCTCTTTTGACTTCGCCTCCACACGCCGGGCGGCAGCAATTGCTGCTTCAAGCTCCTGCTCGCCCAGGCGATTGAGCCCTTCGAGCTCCTCCTGGCGTCTGTCAGCTACTTCCGCCTCGCTTCTCAGGCGTTCATTTTCGTTGATAAGGTCATGGATTTTGGTGAAGACTGAGACGTAGCGATGTTCGTCCACCGTATAATCAGGTGGACTTGTATCCTCGCTTTCCAAGCGGGGGGGTGATGCGGTAAGGAGCGATGGCACTTGAGCCAGACGAGACTCGCCACTAACCAGCGGGGGGAGCGTGACGGCCTTCACGATCTCAGCAAAAACTTTATGAAGCCGTCCTAATTCGCGAGAACGACGGACTGCGAGCTCTTGTTCCTTTCGAAGCTCTGCTTCCCGTTCGCGAGCAATCGATGCGAGCTTGTTTGCCTCGGCGCGGATTTCAGAATATTTAACGTCGAGATCTTTGTAGGAATCGATTCGCGAGCGCATAGTCTGCGCGTCTTTCTCCGCCAAAGCCAATCGGGATCTTGCAGCCTCTAACGAGTCCCGAAGCTCCTCACTCTCAGCAACAAGCTGCTCGTGCCGGGCGTGTTCAGACGCAGCCTGGCGACTGACCGCCTCGCGCAGTTCCCGTTCATGCTTGATGCGCATCTCTTCCTCGGCCTCATCTGTCCGCTTCTTCAAGAGGGCGAGTTGCCGCTGGTAGTCAGCTCGAAGTTCGTCTGACTCGCGCATGTGCGTCACGCGAGCAAGCTGCAGCTCCTCGACTTTTGCCTGGGATCGCTCGGCTTGGAGTATTGCTTGATGGCACTCCTCCTCCTTTCGGGCAAGCATCTCCCGCGCTGCTGCATCTCGAGCCGCTTCGTGCGCGTGCAGGTCCGCAACTTCTTTCTCCCAACGCTTGATGGAGTTCTGCAGCTCAGTGATCTGGCCAGCCATGATCTTTGTTTCTTGCGCTGCTTGTGCCAGCTGCTGTCCCTGCTTGTTGATGATCTCCTTAGCCCGGGAGCTCTCGGAGCCGATCCTGCGATTCGCCTCGGAGAGGCCAGCATTTTGGGTCTTTGCCTGCTCAAGGGTTCTGCAAACGTCGCGATGCACCCTGTCCAGTTCTTGTAGTTGCGCCTGGTCTTTTACCCGGGCCGCTGCTTCTTCCTTCAGCCTCAAATTGGATTCCTCCAGAAGTCTTTTATGTTCGTTGGCGTCCCTACTGACTTTCTCCACCTCTGCCTGAAGATATAGGGCCCGCTCCGTGAGCTCAGTGACTTTGCGTGCGAGTTCGGACGCATCGGCCTCACGCTTCTCAACAGTTTGATTCCGCTCTTGAAGAATGCGCTCGAAATTAGCAACGATCCCTCTGTACTCGGATCTCGCGTCCATCTCTTTAGCAGCCATCCGCGAAAGCTCGTCCGCTTGTCGCTTATTTTCAAACGCAAGCTTCGCTAGCAAAACTTCTTTCTCCCGAAGGAGATCATCTTTGCCGCGCAGGGTTGCATCCAACTCTTTGATCTTTTCCTCGGAGGATGCAACAATGCGCTTAAGACCCTCTTGGTTTTGAATATATTTGAGCTTCATCGTTTCGAATTCGCTCACTGCGCGCTGGAACTGCGTGGATCGGTCTTCGTCGAGGGTTTTCAATGCTGTATCGCGCTTGGCAATCTCTTGCTCGAGCGCAGCCTGAACTGCCCTGGTTTCCTTTTGCGATGCCTGAACCTGGGCATGGGCTTTCTCTTTCACATTCTGAATCTCTGCGGCCAAAGCCGCACTCTCCGCGGCTCTTTTCTCTTGATCTATCGCTCGTTGACCTTCGTATTGAGCGACGAGAGCGGCCTTTGCTGTGGCGGCGGCTGCCCTCTCTTTTTGGACGGCCTCTTCGCCTTTCTTGCGTTCCAGTTCGACCAGCTTTCTCTCGTTGGATAAAGCTATTTGATTGGACTCTACTTCCGCAGCCATCTTGGCCTCGGCTCTTTCCAACTCCCCGCGAAGTTTAACAACGGCCTCGTCAGACGATAGAGATTGTTCTTCTAGAGCTTTCAGGCGAACGAAGACAGCCTCGTAATTGCCCTGAATATCGCGTTTGTCCGCCACAAGAACCTCGAGAGCCTTTTTGGCTATTTCAACCTCCTCCTTGAATTTCTTTGCCTCATTTTCAGCTTGAGATGCCTCCTGCCTCAAACGCTCCGCCGCGTCTGCAACTTGACGTGCGGCTTCGTATTTGGCTTCAATTTCGGTCGCACGCGCTTCGGCACTTGCAGCCTTTTGCTCCGCCTCTTGCAATTTCTTGTTATCCTCTGCGACCCTCTTCTCGAGAGCGAGGACCTTTTCGGTCAGTTCTTCCTTCCAGGGTGTTTCCATGATGCTTCTAGTCGGCGAGCGGACCTCCTCCTCCGGCTCCTCTTGCTCCCCTCCCGTCAATTGTGAGGGCCACGCCTCAGAGATACGTTTCGATGACACCTTGCTCTGGGTCAGGTTTCGATATGCCAAGACCCAAGACGATCGAGTGGATGCCGATGCCATGCAAAACAGGTATCGCTTGGGCGTGCGTGATGCTTCGAAATACATTACTTCGATTTCGATGGCGAAAGAATCTGCGTGGAAATGCATGACGCTGAATACAAAAGCACGACGAATACCCATATGCACCAGATTCCTCGCCTACCTGCTGGGCTAGTTCCTTACCTTCCGCATCGTCTGATACTTCAGCGACTCTGCAATTCTTTAGTACTGCTCTGCATTCAAGGTGGTATTTATCTCTCCAATCTTTTCGGGCGATAATGAGGAGATCGCTGAACAGAAGCATACGACGTGGCTTCTTGGACCCATCGCTGTACACGAGTGATCCGGCATCCTCACGGATGAACGTTCGGTTAGCCGTTGTGATGTCGATTCGCTGGAGTGCGGGAAGAGTTCAGAATCGGCAGCGCCAACGACTGTCGATCATCGGATGAAAAAGGTTCACGTTTCTCACATCAACAAACGATGCCTGAATCTCCGCATTCGAGCGCAATCCTTCTGTTTGCCTCGCGCCTTCGTTTACGATGGTGATTATTCCGTTGATGTGGTCCAGCGCGTCTTTGAGGGCGTGGAAATCGGGATTGGACTCCTCCGTGTTTTTAAGAATCTCCTGAGTTACGAGAATAAATGAGACAGTAAGGCCCTCATCGCCCCCGCTGTGCTGCACCAAACCATCTCTCAACGACCTCACGCGACAGCATCACAAGTAAACTTAACGCACTCTGATCAACAAAGGGTACTTGCACAGCCTCTGGACGGGCTTTATGAGAAAGCTTGCGAGGTCTAGCTGTCGTGCAAAAGGCTGCCGATGTGCTTCCTGCAAAGAGGGTAGCTAAGTGACTGCCATCTACGCGCAAAGCTGGAAATCATTTGCTCATCCTGTTCCCCTCTGGCCTACTGTTTTTTAAATGCCAGCCTTCGAAGCAACCTTACCTCCAAGAATTGCCGAAATTCTTTTTTGGACTGCATAAGAGCAGTTATCTTCGCAGCCGCGGCGGCCTGATTGCTGCAGTATTGAGTATATGCCACTAAGCTGTCACCCTGATGCCGAAATTTTAACAAAGTCAGATAGTCGTGCGTAAATAAATTCGATGAATGTTAGATTTGATTCCTACATACCGTTTGAATAAATATGTCACCGATTCTTGGACCAAGCGTATTTACTCCAACTCTTCCTTCGATAAGCTCGAGAAGTTTCTACAAAAACATGCTCCATTCAGTTCCATGGTCGCCACGAATGGAGGGTAACGTAAACCTCAGTCTTACCTGATTTATGGGCAGAAGTTGCTCAATGTTTGAGAAAATGTTGGCGATAATCTTCGCCGATATGATCTTACGCTCGGCAAGAGGGTGTATGAAGCACTAGTAGCGTTCAATACAGTTAAAATGATGAACAAGCAGGTCTCACTACCAAGTACTTCTAGGATGTTCCTCACTCCCATTAATCTTTACCTCGATGATGATCGTAAGGTCGCGGACATAATCTTTCTCCGTCATAATGAGCTCCCACACTGCCTTCATTCTTTGCTTCTCTTTGTGAGTCATGCGTTCGAGGACTTCATCTGGCATCCCTATTTGCCATGCGTCGACGGGAGACAGGATAGATTCTTGGTTTGGATGGATCGGCATCGGGGGCGCGCTTGAAGACCTTTGATGCCTGACCTTTACATCTCCTTCGAGAGCTTGTTCAGGCAGCGCCACAAATATTGAAGATTCCAGTCCGTCCTCCTCCTCATCATCATCCATGAGAGTTGCGAGCGATGTGGCCACACCCGTCTGCGTCGGCGATAATGGAGCCGCTGGAGCAGAATTCGACCTGACTCTGACCGTCCCGCTTGGGCCACCGCCGGATGCGCCGGTACCCGGAGACGGTTTTACAAGCCGCTTGTACCAAGACTTGCGATTCGCACCCGGTTGAGCTGAATTCGGTCCGCCTGATGCGGACCCGACATGAAGTGACGATGACATGGAATTCGATTGATGATGGGCGGGGAATTGCGCCGACAGCTCTGTTCCGCTGACTAAGATCGACTCTAATGACCGCGAAGTGTCCTCAATCGATCCCGGTGATAGCATTTCTGGCGGGTGAGTTGTCTCAGGAGTGCTGTCTCCGTCGACGACCACCGTCAAGATCGGGAGCTGCTTAGACACGGTCTTTGTGTCGGTCTCATGCGAGGTTATCGGTGAAGGCTCATCTGGAACGATTATGTGCGGCGAGGATGGCTGAAGCGAGGTACGTTCAGCATCCTCTAAAGGAACGATAATCTCTGGCGGGGTTTGATGAGGCAAAGTAGGTCGTGCGGAGGTATCCTTCGACGGAACGATGATGTTTGGCGATGTTTGCTGAGGCGAAGTGGGTTCCGCAGATCCGTCCTTTGACGGAGTGATGACGCCTGGAGAGGTTTGCTGAGGCGAAATAGGTTCCGGGGAGGCATCCTCCAATTCGACCAAGGCCATCGGAAACCATCCGACTTGGGGTTCTTTTCCTCCTGTTCCTCCTGTTCCTGTGGTTCCTTTCCACCAGCCACCTTCGGGCGTCTCCGTCACGATTACAATATCGCCGACATGCAGAACCAACTCATCTGCCTTGGATGGAACATACGATTCGCGTACCAGTGCTTTGACTTTCGCACCTGGATTGGGCATGCGGGCAGTGGGTGAAGACGGTGGTTCTGGTGCGAGAGATAATGATGGTTGAGGAGCATTCGATGTATCCGGGATAGATTTTGCCGATGCATCAGGTTCAACATGGACAAGCTCAGATGGAAACCATCCGGTCTTCGGCGCCTTCCCACTGAGGCCAGTCATCCCCTTCCACCAACCTCCCTCGGGACCCTCAGTCACTACTACGGCATCTCCAACGTGCAAAGTAAGCTCATCCGCTTTTGCAGGGACGTAAGACTCGCGCACGACCGCTTTGGTGCCCGGTTTGATAGCCCGTGGCTTTGGATCGGCATGTGGTTGAGGCGGATGTTGAGTCGGCAGTTTCGGTGATTGGGTCGATTGCGAAGGCGCCTTTTGACTTGATGCGGTGCCCGGCTTGATATCCTGCGGCTTCGAATCCGCCTGTGGTTGAGAAACAAGTTGTGTTTTCAGTTTCGGTGGCTTCGTCGATTGTGGGGGCGATTTCAGACATGGTGTGGTGGGCTTAGGTGAATTGAAGTCGACGAGTGCGGCGGGAAACCATCCCGTCTTAGCATCTTTCCCACCCAGTCCCGTGGCCCCCTTCCACCACCCTCCATCCGGCGACTCAATAACGACGACGATATCTCCAACGTGAAGAGTTAATTCATCCGCCTTAGAGGGTACGAACGATTCCCGTACTACTACTTGAGTGCCAGCTTTCGGGGGAGATGGGCTCGGGGCAGGCACCTCAGGTGAGACCACCGACGGTGATGGAGGCGCTGAGGTCGTTGTGGTGGATTTTGGAGCCTCGATTGCGACTATGCTTGCGGGAAACCATCCCGTCTTGCCCGATTCGCCCTCCGAGATTTTCGTCCCTCTCCACCATCCGCCCTCAGGGGACTCGACAACAACGACTCTGTCCCCGATCTCCAGCGCCAACTCGTCCGCCTTAGTGGGTTCGTAACCTTCTCGAACAATCACCTTCGTGCAATCAGCAACGGGAAGGAGCGGCGTGGGATCCGATTTCGGCGTTTGGCCTTCGATGGACACCAGCGTCGCCGGGAACCATCCGCTCTTGTCATCGTTCCCCCCTAGGCCGGATGTGCCCTTCCACCATCCTCCGTCGGGGGCTTCGGTCACAATTACCACATCCCCGACGCAAAGTTCAAGCTCGTCACTCTTCGTCGGCTCATACGGCTCACGCGCTATCACCTTTGTCCCAGGTGGAACGGGCTGAGGCAGTGCAGCCTCAGGATCTTCATTTACTCCAGCCGCAGTAGTCTCGAGCGGGGTTATGATTGCAGGGACTTTCGGTGGAGGCTCCCAATTTTCCAGCTCAACGCAGTCCGCAGGGAAGAAACCTTGCTCGCCGTTTGCTGGGCCCCAGCTCCGATTGGTCCCGTACCACCAAAATTCTGTGTCAGATGCCGGAGTGAGGTCGAGCTCGAGTACGTCATCGACTGCAATTGAGATCTCCTCAGATTCTTTAGATTCGTGTGGCTTAATTACACGCAGAGACGTCCCTTGAGGCAGGGTAGACGGCTTATAGCTGCGTTCCTTTGATTTTGGTGCTTCAGCTTTACCGGGAGAAGTGGAAGTTTCCTTATGTGGTTTCGGCGGAGCGATAGGACCCGGCGCGGTCGTGATCGGCGTTTGCGAGATTGCCGGGGTGGCAGCGGAAGAATTATCCGCAGAAGGCCTCTTGGCCCTCATCGAGCCCTCTGCAGAGCTAGGTGCCGCAAATGCCCTGGGTGAATAAGCGATTTCTGGACCGTCTCCCCTTGGCTGCATTTTCGGACGAGCTCCGAGTTTCACATTCGCATCGGACTTATCGCCACTTGGGTCCTTCTTAGGGGCAGCGTCGATTGCAGCCTTTGTGGGTTTGCTCACTGATAGAAGCAGATTTGATCCGTTAAAATTGCATGGTTCAGGTACTGCCTTCCCGTTTTTTTTCAGCGTTTCCCACTATCCATGAGCATCGTTACATACCTTCCGATTTGCTACGTTCCCGCCTTTCAATTGGAGGAGAATTCTCTGCCACCGCGCGTGGATCCCTCTCCTCAAACTTCACGACGCCTTCACTTTTTGTTCGAGTTCGATCATGGGATGGCACGGAGAGAAATGATCTGGTGGGATTTGGACCCGACGATGATGCCCGGCGATGTCCAGAAGACGCCTGTGGCACCATGGCTGGCCCCAAATCCTCTTTCGGCTCTTCGGTCACCTTCGCAGTCTTTTCTCCATCCTTTGATTTTTTTTTCTCATTGAGAGTCTGCTTGTCCTTTGGCGGTCTGGGGAGGCTTGCTGAAGACTTTGCCAGCGAGAGAAACCTTGCAGCGAAGGATTCAGTGGCGGTAGCGGACTTTGCGGAAGAAATGGAAGCCACGGAGACGAGGGAGGCGACGGAGCCAGTAGACGTTGACGAGGAAGGAGCCAGTTGACTCGAGTTGCTTCTGGTGGAGGTCTTTTTTTTTTTTGAATCCGCAGTTTTTTGATCGACGGGCTCTGGGGGTTGTGTGGGTTTTGAGGACCCCATTCGGAGGGACAAATCTTCGTTTGTTGGGGACCCCTTGGAGGGAGAGATCTTGGCGTGGAGAAGCAGCGGAACGCGCGCGTCATTTGATTAATTTAGTGAAATTAATCGATTTCTTTGCCACAGTCGATGGAAGAGCCATCCCCAGACCTCTCCAGAGTCTCCAGAATCGCCTCGTTGAATGCAAACCTACCCTCCACTGCCTGCACACTCCTTTTTGTCCATCTCCAAATTCCGAGATTCGGATTCAGACTCCCGCGGCCCGAATAAGCTTCCAGCTGAGACTCAAAACGCATGGATCGCAAGGATCTTCTGCTGGTCGCTCCGCATGTCCTTGCCTGGACGTGTTCGTTTGTGATCACACTCGCTACACCCTTGGAAGGGCCGCTGTTGCCTCGAGGAACCACCACTTGTGTTGGGGGTGCTTTGGTCGAGCAGAGAGAACAGGGGCGAAGACCACCCACCCACCCAGCGCCAGGCGCGCCGAGGGGGGCGTGGCAGGAGCGACGGACTTTTTCTTTTTTTTTCGTCCCCGGCTTCGGACACCCTGAAGTCGAGCGTGTGGCTTTTTCTTTTTCTTCGTCCCTGGCTTCGGACACCCTGAAGTCGGGCCCCTCTGACAAGCTCCCTAACTTAACGACATTTGCCCAATCCTCTTGCCTCGCTCAGACTTAGGGTTACGACCCCCTCGGCCTCTGGTCCCACCCGCCCTCGGAAACTGCTCAGGAACAGGAACCCGACGCACACGACGAAGAATATCCCCTCAATCGCAACGTCGGCGCATGGGCTGAAACCGTATTCGCGCGTACGTCGCTTTTTAACCACCATTCGCCAGCTTTCGAGCGGTACCCCGAAACTCCCGTCACCCTTACGGACGACTCGAAGCTGCTGTCCTCCTTCGATACCATCTGTGGCTTCCGCGCCGACCTCAAAATATCAAACACCGATACCGCGAACCTCGACGCGGCCCCTTCGCCTGGCCCGCTCTTGAGGATTGCTGCGGCCCTCGCGCTCCTCTCAATTCAATCCCGCTCGCCCCGCTTCGGCACCGCTATCTCCCGATCCTCGTCGCCATTAAGCCAACCGTCACCCTTTTCGGTCACTGGAGTCCAACCCGCTAGAGGAAAGAAGCCCCCCGTCTCGGATGCCGCCATAGACGCTGCAATGTCGACCTCATCAGATTCGATGCGCAACTCCACCGATGCACACGGCTTCATGTCCGCTTCTACCTCCCCCCTCGCAATGTCTCCTATGGGATCATTTGCACCGGATGAGCCTTCGCATCACTCCGGTCCTCCCAGGTACGGAGAGTACGATCCCGACAAACAGCATTCAGAGTACGAAGACGAAAAGGAGGAAGAAGAGAAGGACGATGAGGAGAAAGCGGCGAAGAAAGTCTTGAGGAGCTGGATATTCGCGAGAACGACGCGACAGGTGTTTCGTCGAGGTTTGCTGTTGACGGTTCTAGAGGTCTGATACTGTGGTAAGCACATGTGCTTTTTCGTAACCTTTTCCGTACCCTTCGATCCTCCTGACCTCGCAGAAGCGGCTAAACACAAGGAACCGCGGAGTCGGTGAGTTGACAGCCTATATTCTAAAGTTAGACTCAGAGATATCCGATATCCCCTTCCCAACCTTTTCTAACCTGCTCTGGTGCTTATCAGACAAGGAATAGTCCATACTCTCGACCGCTCCGTAGAGTTCGCGGATCTCTCCGACTACGACGACACCTGCTGCTCCGTTCTCCTCGACTCCCTGTTCCTGGGATTTACCACGCACAAGATGAGCAATGAAGTTGAGTCGCCTTTGCCGAAAGGAGCCTCCTTACGTCACATATCTACTATCGCGCCATCCACCGCAGACTCCCTCCGCGCCCCCGAAATCGGGATGTCGAGCGCTTCTTTGATTCCGCGGCTCAAAGAATTCCCGCCCTCGCCGTCCTCCGCCCTCGCCGTCGCTGCTCGCCCACGTCGAACCAGCGGCTTCAGTCGCCGTCTGGATCGACGAGCACCATCGAGTTGGTATGGCGATGGTTATTGTGTCCATTATTCGCGAGTGAATTCTGAAGTCGGTCAGGGCGGCCAGAAAGTTCACCAGCAGGCTGCGACTCGGATCGTCTCGTATATTACCCAGAATGCAGATCCGGATGATCCTTTGGGGTGAGTCTTGAAACTTGATTCGCTTTTCACGAGTCTCCACAGGGGGGGACCCCCGGCTGTATGGGCGGTCGGGGTGAGGCTATGGGAACGGCGTGCTAATCCTCACGGATTGGTGCGCCGCAACAGAGTTGTGGGAGTCCGGTCGGGAATGGGATCGGCCACCGCGTGCGGGGGGTTTGGTTTTGGGGGACGGTCATTTATTTGGTTGCTCCCCTCTATTTTTCTCCCTTTATGTAATATTTAGTGAGGAAAACATGAAGCCCTTCGAACCCTTCAAAAGTTTGTTTGACGGATGTGGACCGGACGATATAAAAAGTTTTGAATAGTAAGTCGGGTAGAGGGTTGGGGATACCAGTCCTTTAGTACCCGATCGCAGGATAGCGATGCGGTGTTAGAACCGGGGTTTCGAGACCGCTCAGTTGAGGCTGTACGAAGACTGGGCTGGCGAGTTTCTCCACTCTCGTTCTCATCGAGCCCCACTTCGCAGTCACGTGTTTCGCTATCTCTCGATGTACCACGCATCCGCAGGCTTCGAAATCGCCCAAACGCAGCGCTACAAATAGTCTGGAAAGATCGAAGCCTGCCTCCTTGCAACGCAGGCAATGTCGCGCGGCGATCAGATTATTCGCTGCGTCGGGCTTATCGTTACTCTGACGAAAGAAGACGAGGAGTGCCTAGCTGGGAGAGGCTTCAGCGTTGTCTTATCCACCCGTAAGGAGCGCAGCTGCTTGATGTTGGGACCGGCGCGATTCGTCAACCACGATTGTGATCCGAACTGCATGGTAGGGCTTCGGGGTCATTCTAATCGGACAGCTTGTGGGGTTTCCAAGGACAAGGCTCAGTAGGTGCCCTGTTCTCTCAACCCCTCTAGTTCATGACTCTCGAAACCAAAGGCGGCACTACGTTGACCTTCAAAGTATTCCGCGACATCGCCATCGGCGAAGAGCTCACGGTCGACTACGGCGCCTCTTATTCCGGCGACTCAAATTGCGACTGCCTCTGCAGCACCTGCGAGCGCAATAAGCGCGGCGGCTTCCAAAACCCCAATCAAACCATCATCGAAGCCGTTCTCGAC
>KZ994318.1:0-12944 GCA_003614705.1 Blyttiomyces helicus | reverse complement strand
ATCTCCACCAATAATGATCCAAATCCAACAAATGAAAGTGTTCCAGAAACCTCTCGACAAGTAGGACAGCTCAGCGAGACTCTGGATCATGACAGGCCCTGGCTCTCTGACCACACCATATCTACTTCTCTGCACATGCCCCTGCTGTGTACCACTGATGTGAAACATTTTTGCTTCGATCCTGTTGCAGTGGAACCAAAATATTGGCAGAGTAAGCACACTCCTTTGTTGAAGAGCGTGGTGATAGAGGATTCCTCAGGAAACATCAGCGAGGTATGACATTCTGATTCCCGCCTTCTTGACTCTGCTTCGAGGTTCATCAGTGCAGGGATGTAGGCTGTCCCCCTCGTTATACTAGTTCAAGGAGCCAGGGTGGCTCCTTGATTTACACCATACCTCAAGAGTAGGTGCTTCCTTCACAGCAATTGATAACCTGTCCTATTGTAGAGCTCCATGATCTCTACTCATATACTATGGCAAGTCCATTCCCATTGTTGCTTCATGCAACTCTAAGACTCCACCAACCTTCTCAGCCTTATCCAACTCATCAATCAGCAACGTTAAAGCAATCATCTTATGGTCCATTGCAACCCTCTCCAGTCAAGTGTTGCTCCAGCAGACACTAGCGTTGGAGCCCAGAGAAAAGGCCGTGAAGCAGTACTCCGCTACCACCTCACAGGCAATGTCATCAGCGTTGCCCCCACAAAGGCAACAGCAAGTTACAATCCACCATACCTCTAGTTACTCTTTTCTATGCAACCATTACCGCAAGGACTCCCTTCACATCCATTGCGCACAACCAGTGCATAGACCAGTGTCCTACGAAGACTCCCATGCATTTGCGGTCAAGGGGGCTGCAAGATTGAAACCACAACAACCCCCCCCGACCTGTTTATAAGCATCACCTCCTTGGCTACGAATCGATCAGGACCATTCTTTTAGGGCATGGCAGGTACCTGATCGTTTCCTATGTCACACCTGATCTGGCTATGTTTCCCGTGCATCTCGATTTCCCCTCTGAATCTGAGTTAGGCTCAGCCAGCACTGTCAACAAGGATGCAAACGTACCTCCAAACCTTCTGTTGACTCCCTTCACCCAGTCCATACCTCTGCATTGTGACAGTAACAGGCATACTCAATGATCACAACTACTTCATAAGCAATCAATTTACTCACCTGGTGTACACAGTAATTTTCTAAGCCCCCCCTAATGTACTTATGCCTGCCAGTCCTGCAATGTGACAGCACATACTGAACTTGTTTTTCATAGCCTCCCCTCCCCCTCATCTCATTCTGTTGCAAGCAAAGGAACATTGCTCCCAAGGACGCGAGCATCAAGGGAGCGACCTCCTCACTTAACAACTACATGAAGTAAGAGCATTCCAATGTGTCGAATCTTCCTTTGCCTGCCGTACCTTCTATAATGAACTGTTCCGTCTGAGGCTGCGTCCAGCTGATCCCAGCATACTTCTCCTCCACTACCCACCCTCTGCTGACAAGTTGGTATGGGGCATAATCTCCACCTGTGTTTTGCTGAACACCCCTCCTTCGGAATTCTCTCGGAATGCTGAAGAGGAACACTAAATTCTGAGCCGCACCTTCTTCAATAATGATCTCAGCCACAGGCATGCTGAGATTGAGAAGGCGCTGCAGAGAGTCTGAAGCAATTAGTGACAGGGGGGGGGGGGGGGGGAGGGGAAAGGGGGGGGAGGTGGGCAGGTTAAGGGAGTTAGTTCACGCCGAGTGACTTCTGTGCTGATGCCAAAAATTCCAAACATGACAGGAGCCTCTGGGCTAAACCTCGCCTGTACTTCCATCAATACTCAACATCCCACAGGCTCGTCTTCCACTGGACTGGAAAGAACTGGAATCTAGCACTCAGGTCTTTGCGACTTTACCTGGACCACAAAACAGGGAGTATGTTGCCAATGTTGTTACTTCTGCCCTGGATTATCTGGGAACTTCTGACAAAGTCCGTTTGAGAGGCTTTCAAGGGCGAGTGATCTGGGTGTCTGCATATGCTTGAAAGTCTGTTTTTGTTCTCACAACGCTGACCCCTCTATTTCTCTACCCCCCCCCCTCAACACCACACACAGGGATCCTGTGCTTCTCAGGCAACAATGCCACAATCACTGGTACAATGAGGACTGGTATCAAGAGCCGCATTTCCCTCCAAATTTTCAACTTCAGCTCGGCCGAAACCTTCATCTGCTGGTTCACACACATTCTGAGCCTCTGCTTACCCAACCCACTCATGTTGGTGATGTACTTTGCCAAGGTTGTCTCCAATGTAAGGTGCTGCTCCATTCTGATTCTCATTCATGGCATGCAGCATAAGAAACTATCCCCTGGGCCATCAAGCTCACAACCACCATCAACAAGTTCATCTTGGAAGAGCTTCAAGCTGCCCAATTAGTCCTTGATGCCTTCAAACAAAAGCTTCTTGCCGAGTTCTTCTAAATGCTCAGAGTCTTAGACAAGTGTACCAATTTTTTTCTCATCTAGGAATTCATTCCCAGGTGAAACCTTGTCGGCCCTGTCCTTCAAGACCAAATCAACCATACAACCGCCAAGGAGCTCCAGGAGGCCTCGAGTTGCAAATGACCAGCTCAAAGAGCCACAAGACCGGTCTGTCACCAGACTATTCCATTGAGACCGTTATTTGCCCCTACCTAGACACTAGCTACAGGACCGGGCTCAAGTGGGGGGCCACCTGTAGAGACATGGCAATGTGTCAGATTCAGGCTGTCCCAGATCGGTATGTCCCAAGGTACAGCAAACAGCTCCACATGGCACGGCCAGACGCAGAGGCTTTCTCCAGTGACTCCTCTCCAAGCTTTCTGATCAGGGAGGGATAAGGCTCAATGCGCAGAAGTAATTCTATCCCAAACATCTGTTTGGGCATCTTCAAGAAGCTGCCTGTCCATGTCCCCAGGCCTATAGCAGTGGGCTTACCGAATACCTTGTGCTCCCCATCCTCGACCCGGATGTTGAAACCACCCCTCCATTCTTGCGCACTGGGATGGTAACAGTGCTGGTCCGGGGCGGTGGGTGCTTTGCAATTTCTGACTGACTGATCCCATAATACAGCCCCCCAAGCCTCCTACTGATCCTGTTGATGATGGCTCACAACTACCTTGCGTTCCTCGCGTCCTCTACCGTAGTTGTGAGGTTTTTTCTGGTGGCTGTTGTCACAAACTACCAGGGACGCCTCTTTCCTGCCATGATTCAGGAGCTCAAGATGTGCCGCAAGTGCCTCTGCAAAGGGATGTCGCTATATGTTTAGGGTAGGGTGGTCAGAATGGTCTTCGCCGTTCAGAATAATGATGATGATAACAGATGGCTTGACCAGGAACAATGGGAGGAGGACATATGAGGGAAGAAGTAATGTTGATGGGGAGCTTTTTTTGTATATCTACAGTTACCTCTGTTAGTTGGTGGGGAGAAGGGTACTTGCTGAGCTACGGTCAAAAGGAAGCCGTTTCTGTGGAAAAATGGGATTGTAATGTCCTCCAATCCTCTGACAGGCTTCGCAAAATTCGTGAAGGTGCAGGCAGAGGGCCAAGTTGCCAAATCGGTGATAATCTTATCTCAACTTGTCCTGCACAAACTCGTGTTCTGGTATTCGAGTCAAAAAATCTAGTCAATCAAGGAGCACTGACTCACTCAGCTGACATGGACAGGCAGAAAACTTTCTTACTGTGAGGTTACAGGTTCCAATATGGGATGTTCTTGATGGCTTGCTTTGGAGGGAGCTGTATTGTCACATTTCGACGATACTTCCCTTCCGCTGTAAGTGATATCCTGCACGGTTTTTGGTAAGAGAGTACAACAGACACCTCTACATTTCATGGGCTGTTCAGAGATTCCTTGTGGTGCAGCATGGCACATAGTGATGTTAATGTTCATAACAAGGTGAAAATGTATTTCTGCTGATTCTATTTGTATATCTACCATCGCTTGAATTGCATAGGGGGCGGGAGGGGTACTAGCTGAGCCGTGTCCTAAAAGTAATGCTGTTTCTGCAAATAATTTGTTTGCAATGTCCTCAAATTTGCTGACAAGCTTCGCAATAGTGATAAAGTTGCACTCACAGGGCCGAGTTGCCAAGTGGAGCTGAGTCAGGGCCAACCTGTGCTTGAATTGACTTGACATGCCCAGAGTCAGAGACAACTCTGAAGCGACTAGCCTGCAACTTTTGTTTGGACGCTTCGGACAACTTGGTGGTCTTCTGGCCCAACGTGGCATTTACCAAAAGGGTGACACGCAAAATGCCCAATATGCGTCAAGGTTGTTACGATGGTCCTCTCTGCCATGGATGACATCCCTAAGCCAGGCACATTGGCAAACGCGCTTGCAGGGCGTGACAGGCACCTCTGGCTGGAGTTGGTGGTGAAAGGTTGATGCGCTGCGATTGAGGCACGGGAATTGGGCGATGAGCCCTCCTCCTTGTGGAAAGAAGGTTTTAGGATGATACTGTGCTTTTATGCAGAAGTCCAACGACATGGGTGCTGTGACTTGTTACAAGGCGCACTTGGTCGCAAAAGGTTTCAGCAATCAGTGAGCAGATGGTTAAGTCAGATCTTTTAGGCCTGTCAAATAAAAGGCAACCATTCGACCTCCCCTGGCCCTTGCCGCCTCCTGATGCCTGCACACCTTCCACATTGACCTGCAGAGTTGTTTAACATATACATCAATGAGACAATCCACATGTAGGCTCCTGTATGCTGTTGGGCAATAACTTTTCCGGTGTGATCAAGTTTCTCCAAGGTCTTCAGAACTTTGCAAAAATGGTACTCTTGCCTGAACATATACACCCTTTGGATATCCTCCCCAGCATCCTCAGCAGACCCGTCCTCTACTTCAAAGACTTCCGAAAGTATCTTGTGGTTGTCGCTGTCTAAATTAACTAGCTTCACCACCTGGAGGAGTCTTCAGAGTCTGTCACCCAGGGGATGACTAAACAACTCAAAGGCACTTTGCAAATGTAGAAGATGGGCAGGGATGACATCATTCTCACAATCAACGCCCACAAGGAATCGGACAAATGATTACTTCCCCAAACTGGCTACATGGACTGGATTTAAACCCCCATTAAGATGCTGGATTGCTGTTTTGTGACAAACCGACAAAAGATGGCACTCAGTGTACAGGGGAAATTGAAGAATCCGCACTTGCTGAAGAGCTTAGGCTAGGAATTAGGAATGGAGGTTCCTGAGAGGTCAGAGCCCGCCAAGAGACCAGAGCAGTTAGGGAAGGTAGTGAGCATTTGATTGAGTGGGAAAAGCTCTATGAAAGACCATAGATTGGTATGTTGTCACTATATACAGTGTAGGTGGGGATTCTAAGGAGGACTCGGCAATCTCGTGGGAAGCAAGTGACACAGGGGTCACAGATGAGCGCCAAGCGTGAATTCTGAAAGACAGACAGGGATGAAAAGACATTCCCACTGTCAGCGAACTCATGACTGCTTCCACCCATACACTTAGAAAGTCCTGATCTCTAATCCCACACTAATAATAAGGGCGAAAAAGATATTAACAAATCTGAAAAGGTAAAAATCACTTTACCCCTTGCTGACCAGCAGACCTACAACCGGGGACGTACAAGACCACCCTGCCAATGGTCGTGCCGTAGGTCTTTAAGCTCCTTCTTTAGACATATTGCATGCTCGGTTCTAAGGTGGCAGCTCATCTTGTGATAAATCTTACATGGGTGTCCTCTGGGTCATAAAGGCAATACTCACAGGTAATAGCCTGCCTGTCACAAGCAAGTTCTCTGGTCGGTCTGGGGTTCTCAGCCCTCCCTCTCTCAATGTATTGGGCACAGCTGTTATCCAGGTTGATACCAGCAATACTGTGGGGTGATTGCCCAGCCCTCACAGCCAAGCTCTCTGGTCCTTGTAGGGTTTTCAATCTTCCGTCTTGCAACATTTGGCACCATGAGATCTAACGCTCAGGCTCCTCCTGCGACTGATTGCAGTTATGAAACCCCAAAAGGAAGTCACAATTGGTCAACCATTACATTTAACCAACCGCTTATCATATTGGACGATACAAATACGATCACATTGAGGTTTCTTCTAAAGGGCTCAGCGAGAAAAGAGGTAGGCAGGTGGGCAGTCATATTGACGATGAGGTGGGAGTTGCTCGCATTTTTTGGTCAAGGACCATGCTGGGGCTGGGACAGAGGAGGCCAAATTAGATCAGGGAGGAGCTTTGAGGAGGAGCGGAGGAGCTAATTCGATGAGGGACTTTTCCGCCCAGATTTTTTTGAGATTGACTTATTGGTTGACTGCGCCCAGGTTGCAACGCTAGATGCCTTGACACCCTTTAGCGTACCCACTACCTTTATGTTCTTTGCAGACATCCTTCACAATAAGCATCTTGTTCATGAACCAATCATTCATCTTCACTTTCTATGTTGATGGGACCAGGATAGGATTCAAGGTCATATCTGGGATGGATAGAGGAGTTCAATTGAACAAATAGTTTGAGGACATTGACAAGTAAATATCCCCAAATGTGGAGGATTCTGCTGGTTGAGATTGAGAGCAAACATTGACAAGATCGAAGCTTAGTAGCCAAAAAAAGGCGGAGGCTTTCATGAAAGTGGTGTTGATGGTTGGGTGGCCACGGTGGCCGTCGAGGCGCTGCCCTGCAGCTGAGCGTGGCTGGCCCCAAGCATTTCGGCTTCGGCCTCATTCTCAGGGTGCTGATGCTCCTGGGGTGCCATTCCGTAGGTGGGGCATACATCTTGCAGGGCTGGTGGGGCGGAGAATTTCTGAGCCCAGTGACTATCGGTGCCACACTGGAAACACATGTCTGCCCTGCCCTTGCCTACCCTGGCGTGTGCGGAGAGCACACTTTTGGGAGTGGGAGTTTGGGGACTGTCTTTGCAATCAACCATCATGAAATGATCACTGTTAGCGATGTTATTGTAAAAGATGTTGATGGTCTTCTCAGTGAAGTTTAGATGGGCTGTTTACTAGATGACCTTCAGATGGAGAGCTGTAAATGAATTGCAAAAGCTATTCTGCCCGTACGATGGATCCCAGGTGCTTAAATTCCATATTTCTTGAAGAGGTTTCTCTGTGTAGATGGAGCTAAGGTGGTCAATGCCCCTCTGGTCCTTTATTGGGTCCTGGGGAAAATTCGTAACGACCTGGAAAGCAAAGGTGGGGCAGGGGCAATCAAGATTGGACTTGCATGGGACAAGACTACCAGCAGTTACAAAAACGGGATACAACTGTTATCCAACTGTTTGTTATTCACAGAAGGACTCCGGGTAGTGTTCAAGCTGCCAGAGTACACAGCATTATGCTCCAAATAAACCATTTCGGACCCACAGCCCGCAGGGACTTCACTCGTGTAGGTTACGAGTGTGGTCCCACAAGTGCTAGTACAGAAAGCGGCAAGGGCAGTGTCCAGCTTGATGACGGCAGCAGTATTTTTTGGGTGAATTGGGGCGTCACAAGTGAGGAAGGCGCCAGGGGGGCTGGCAGCAGCGAGAGAGGTGGGGGTGGCAGGACGGCAGCTGGAAGAGAGTGGATTGGAGTAAGTTGCTATATACGTAAAAGGTGTGGGGCGGGCCGTGCGTCAGCAAGGACGGATGTGCCGGCGAGGACCGCAACGAAAGCTAACTAACTATTCTGGAGGTGTCAGGACTAGGAGGATCTTGTGATCTTGGGGCTAACAAGTGCAATTGCCTTCCGTTTAAATATCTTCAGTACTTTGAGGCTTGGCAGGACTACATATGACAGCAAGCTTGCCGAGGTAGGCAGCCCCTATCAGGTTGCTGAGGAGAACAGTGTCAGAGCTCTGACCTCTATTTACTCCTGTACTCAGCAATTAACATTGAGGAAAATGATTTCCAAATTAAGGTTGGTTGTTGGTATGACATTGTCTCAATTGTCTATCATTGTTGGTTCGCGCATTCAGGTGTTGTCAGGCACTCCTTCCCCGCTTTTTGTGACCTTCTCAGCCAATATAGAGGGATGCCTCATGGTCTCGGACATTGTTTTTCAGGATTCGCTGCTCTTTGATTTCACGTGAGCCACAATTTTCGTTTGAGTGGGGATGCCTGTCCACATTTGCATATCTCTGCCTTGCTGCCCCGGCCCTGCCCCCCGCATGCTCACCAATCATATGTCTTGTGCCTACAAGACTTCCAGGCGCCGGCTTGTCCAACAACTGGGGCTGCATTGCTGCCTGATCCTCACCGTCCTTCAAGCAGATATGTTGGCCTTCTCGATGTCGCGTTATGATTGATTTGTTGAATGCAAAATACACTGCGGAAGATCTAGTTTCCTTCCTCCGTTTCCCTGGAATGTGGATATTATTTTCGTATTTGCAGTTCGCTTTGGTGTGCTTCCTGATTGGTGCGGAAATCGGGTGTAAGGTCAAAATTGGTCCCTCGTCGTTCGAACATATGGTGAGAAGGGGGCAGCTAAAATGAGACCATTGTTGCCATCTCCACCACTACTACCATGTTCATCTAAGCTTCCCAATGTCAGCCACCGTGTTCTCCTTCTTTTGCCTTTTTGGTAGATACAGGTCAGTCTGATCCGAGTGCCCCTGCTTCACCTATGCTTGAAACCCCAAAACAATACTGTAGGTTTTGGCGCGACCATCTACTGGGAACTTTTGACCCCAACCTTGCGGCTCGTACTCAAAGTGGCCGCAAGTGCTCGACTCGTGAGGTGGCAGTTCATAGCTGTTGTGATTTTGGATGGCTTTGTCATCTCGGGGCTTGTCATCTGCACCAGCTTTCACCATGTTCATGGGTGTGTTTTCGTTGTTGTTGTCATTGAGCGAGATGTCATCATCAGAGGGTATGGCCAAAGAGGAAGACAAGCCATCAAGCGGTTCCCTGTCTAGGGGTGCGCATGCTTCCTGGTCAGGGGTGCTGTACGTGTTCGCGATTTTCGCCTTGGCTTCTGGAGGGAAGGAATCGTCTGAGCGAGTGTCTGACGTATGGCTATACAGCCCATTAGCTGCTGGTGGGGCCTTTGCGGAGGAGGGGCGATTCCTTCTGTTTCTTTCTTTTGGGTTGGGGCCTCATCTGGAGACGAATCGGCGTCGAGGGGGAGGATTTCTAAACCTGCCTCAATTAATTGATTGTAGCCCATATCAAATATTCACTTTAAGTCAATTGACGGGCTGAAACGTGTTTAACCGGATCCCGAACATTTCAGACCCATTTAAGGCAAAGGAATAGCTGCTTCCAGCACTCCAGAGTCCCAGAAGCAGTGGCTCCTTTCAGTCTGAAAACAAGAGTCCAACTTCCAGCCATACCTGTCCCAGCACGTTGGATATCCTCGACTTGATATGCAAAGGTGCTCTGGCCCAGCAACTGTTCCTCCCCAGAATGCTCCAATCAGAGCTCCAATTCAGAAGTGTTCTCAGTTCAGGGGGTCCAGGACCTCGGTGTTGGGGGATTGGTGGCTTTTTTCGAGCTCCCCACAGTTTTTCAGTTGCCATGCGCATCGTGTCTAGCAGCTGGAAGGTCCACATGGATGGATCACATCATCCCTAGGAGAAGAAAGAGAGGATAGGCAATGGTATCCGCAGCAGCATGAGCTGATGCGTTTGCATGTGCATTAGCAAGAACATGAACCAACTTTTGCATGAAAAAAAAAGGAGACCAATCTCTCTGTTCTATTTAACACATCGTATCCCAACTGTAATCTAAGTTATGCTCTCTGCCAACTGCCACTCTGTCCCCCCAACCTCACCTGCCCCTAAGCTCCCCTCAATGCCCACCCCCCCTTCTGTGTCAGCATTTACTCTCGCACCTCCTGCCACATGTCGTGCAGATGTTCATGATGCAGGTGGTTAGGGAGGTATGTGGCCCTTGTGATCTGAGGGGGAGAGCTGGGGGGCTTCTACGTTGCGTTACATTCCCATGTGTTTGCCAAGAGCCGCTCCCTCCCCCCCCTCCTTCCCATTCATGAAGGAAAGCTGCTCTTTGGCATCAAGGATGATCTCCGCCCAGGAGGACCAAATATATCATCCGGGTATGAACATAACACCTGTCGCAGTCAATGGAAATTGGTCCAGGAACTCCGCGACAATGTCCTAAAGCGCGTTGAGGCTGAGGCGGCTCCACAGGATGACGACCTGTGGTGGAACGAGGAAGGGGGGAGTTCAGGTAGTTCTCACGTTGGCGTTTCCCCCTGCTCAAGCCCTTCCAACCCCTGCCCCACTCGCATATTCTGAAACTCACTGTGGGGGAAAGGCAAAACATTGCTCTTGTCGTATAGGTGCAGGTGCGGGGGAATGTTGGCAAAAGGGAGATGAAGGATATGGGAAAGGAGGGGATGTCAAAGTGGAAGGGGGTGAAGGGGCAAGCGTCGAACGACTGGAACCATTTTAAAATACCGGCCCCCCCCCCCGCGCGCCTGTGGCGATGTGCCAGTTACTGAGCGGCCATGATCCCAAGGATTTCAGTCCCCAGGCGCGCATCTACCAGTGGTTTTGCTTCCTTGCTCCACCCCAATTACTTCGACCTTCAGCCCCACAGGCAACCTGTGGTGGAGGAAGAGGGGACAGAGGAGAGAGAGGGGGTAGAACTGGTTAGTAGCAGCGTCAACCAAAACACCCGATGTTTGCGTTTGTGAGGTGAGAAGTGGACATCATCAACATTCGAAAATAGTTCAGCGTTGAATTGGGGGGGGGGGGGGTGGAATACAAGGAGAAAACAAGAGAGGGGGCACAACATGACGGTAGGGGAGCCAAAAATATGGGAGGGGGAGCAGATAACAAAGGTGTGGGGGGGGGGAACAGAAAACAAAGGGGGGGGGCACACACAATCAAGTGGTGCGAGAGGGCCATAAACCAACAGATATCAGAGTGGGCTTGAAGCCGGTCAGGAGTCAAGGGACAGAAGAACAGGCGGAAGGGGCTTCATGTACCATGGGTGCTCGCCTGCACCTCCCATGGGGACTACCCTGTCGGCCAAGTTGATACCTGCTGGCTAAATTCTCTTGTACCAGGCAAAATGATGTTCCGCCTTGATCTGGGTTTGCGGGGGGCGAGGGGTGCCAGACTCAGCTGAAGAATGTTGGGGAAAAGCGACGAAATCAAGACTGTTCAACATAAGTTGTCATAAGCTATCTGACGCTCGATTTACAGGGGTAGCTTGGCAAGCTTGAGGTCATGCTGCATTCTCATTCGCACAATCTTGACGTAGGCCTTGGCAGATGCCTAGGAGTTCGAGCTCTTGGCCCAGTCGCACTTCTTGATTGGAGTCTTGCACACGGAGACATGCTTGGCAGGGACAACTGGCTGTAACTCCGCTGACAAAACAACCGCGATCCCACTTGGTACCCACATCGGTTCACGTTGCGTCCCCCTTGATCTCGTTGTCAAGAATTGCATCCTCATTGTCAACCTCGGCGGTGCGGCGCTTTCAATCTTCTCAATCAACTTCACTCTGCTTGTCCCCTCCAAAAACGAGTTCATCCTGGGCGGCAGACCCCGCGCAAGATAATTATATTATTGGTAGTAGGAGTGTCGAGGATTCTGGTTGTATAAAAGTCCCATTTATGATGCTTTTCTGGCCCATCAACATCAATTGCATTGCCAATAGCATTGTCAAGAAGTCATTGGCACTGCAAGGCGAATAAACGATTGCCATCCCCCCCCAAAGAAAAAAATCCATATTTGCAAGGGAGGTACCCATGAAGAGATCGAAGTACATGGGTTCCGGCTAGGCCGATTTTGGTAGTACCCCTATTCTGGATATATCCCTTTGCATGCTTATCTAGTGTGGCCCACCTGTTTGCCAGATGCTTGGTCTCGACCTTGATGGTAGCAAACATAATCTGTAAAACACATGAGATATCAAAGGAAAATGAGTCGCTGCAATGACAGACAAAAGTAGGTAATCCCCAGGCACACACCAAGACAATCACCATTATGTTGGGGTCGTTGTCATCCTCCACGAGGTCCTTTGAAGTCTCCAGCACCGACTTCCATGGGCCTTTTGCCAGGACATTGCCTACAATAAATTTGGTGAGGTATTCTTACCTCCCTGCACATAAGATGATAATGATATCGTCCGTCCAGGTAACGTTTTTGCCAGCATTGTCCTTAACGGTGATGCCAGCCGGCTTGGTCTTGACTCGGGCATCCTCAACAGGGGCACTCTTGCTGGAAGGAGTCGAGGGCCACGTATACTTGTCGGTAGGATTGGTGAGCGGTGCCTTCTTGGCGGGCCACCCCAACATAGTACTCCTGCACTGGATATATCCCTTTGCATCCTACCTATTGTGGCCCATCTGGTCACCAGATGCTTGGAGGGGCCGCAAAGCAGGTCTCTGGGTCCTGTGTGGTGTGCGATGGGCTTGGAGTCTGTCACATTATCAATGCTTCAAGCACCACAAAAAGGTCAGTTAGCGCATACTGCCTCCCATAATTACAGCCCGTTGGCGACCCACACTGCTGACACCACCTCACCCCCCTGGCCACCGCAGTACATGCTCCTGCCAGTTCCACCCCCCCTCCCCCCTGCCCAGCAGCGGCCCCCATCTCCCATCCCCCCTCGCCGTACAATCACTTTAATGCTGTAAGATCCATGGTCGTTGTCTGTGGTAAGGTAAGCAGAAGGGATTCAAATTGAACAAGATGATAAAGATGATGGAGATGGGGAGTGCATGCTTTGGCCAGAACAAGAGATTGATCGACGCTCGAAATATTTCGGTCATGAGGCCTTGCGGACCACTGTGGGTGTATGGGATTTTCTGCCATCATGGAGACCCAGAGTGATAAAATAACCAACTTCTCCAAGTCCTCCTCCTTTTAATCACCATGCTGACTTTCCCTTCCCAACCAAGCCCCCACAACATACGGAAGCTCTGCACCCACAATAGTAGACCCAACTACCTCCCCCCCCCCCCCCCCCCCCCCCCCCCCCCCCCCCCCCCCCCCCCCCCCCCCCCC
>KZ994317.1:0-12950 GCA_003614705.1 Blyttiomyces helicus | reverse complement strand
AGGGGGGGGGCTTGGGGTGTCGGGGAACAGCTGCAGGATGCAGAACTCCGACCATTCCCACCACCCTCAACCAGACTTAAATGCTGTCAAAGGTGACCGCAATGCATTGAAGTCTGCTCTGGGTGAGATAATGGATTGCACATTGTGTAACCCCACTTCTGGAATAATTTTTTGAGAAGTGTTGCACTCTGCATTGCCAGAAGGGAAAGAAGAAGATTTCTGCCTCAAGCGATGAAACTGCACACCCCACAGACATAAGGAAGGTAAATTGCCATATTGAAAGTTTGCGGAACTTGGAAGGGGAGCTTATACGGGTGGAGATCATATGGGTACCGCCCCAAAGTTGGAACTTTTTGCTCTGTGGTGATTTGGCGTCCTCACTGTTTGTCTCTTTTCAGGCGTCAGGAGGATAAGAAGTGGGACTAGTCCTCCTCTAACCAACAAAGCCTAACTGCAATGAACCGATAAAAATTGGCGCTATAGGACAGCGACGTAAAAATGAAGTCAAACAAGCAAAGTTGGAGGTTCTTAGAACGGCACAACAACTTTAGATGAGGGGCTTACTGAAGGCATCAAGGAGGGCAAAGGAACCACAGCAGTTTGAGGAAGGAAGTGTTGGTATGAATGCGGGGAAGGAGTCAGCCTCAGGACCATAGGTCGGTCCTGCGTTGCTATATGCAATGTAGATGGAAATGACCAGGAGGGGCATGAGAAATCCCTCACTCGGAGCCAAGTCACAACAGGGTCAGAGATGAGTGCGATACGTGATGCCTGAGGATGGACCGGGAACAAAGAAGGTTCCCGCCGTCAATGATCTCATGATCGTGTGCTCCCATACCCTAAGTAAATCCCACTCATTAGTCCGAAGCTGTAAACAAAGAGAAAAAGGATATGAATGAGTTGAAAAGGGCAAATTTCATCACAGCCCATGTAGATTCCGTGGCTGGCTGAGGAGGCAGCTAAATCTAATTGAAGCGTGTAGGAGTTTAGGATTAGGTGGAGCGGAGATCGGTAGTGCCACAGGGTTTGAATTGTGTCCATTCGTGAATGGAGAATCAGGATGATTCAGAGGAAGAGGAGTGCGACATCAAGGAGGAGGAGCGAGATTATATCCGAGGATAATTTTGAAAAAAGATTTGGAAGGGTCAGCAAGAAAATATAAAGGACTGTTACAGGGTATTCTGTTCAATCATCTTGTGCTCCGATGGGGACTGTTTTGGGTAATCTGTTCCGTCTTCTTGGGTCGCAACTTGGATGGTTTAAGGGTTATCTTCTCCACCATTCTTGCATCACAACGATGTTGCTAGTTGAGATGATGGGATGGTACTTGGAGGTATCTCTAGACAGGCCAGGGCTGATATTCTTGAAGAGACATGCCCAGCAAGCAATGAGCCTTTCCAGTAGGGAGGCCTTGTGTGGAGTTGTGATGCCAACGATGTTGAGGAGGACTTAGTCTCCGGATTAGTTGAAATTAGGCCTGGGGTACTGGTCTTGCGCCTGTTGGAGGGCCACTTCAACCATTGCCTTGATGTCCTTCTGTTCTTGGGCGAAATGGAGCAGCTACTCTGTGGTGGCGGATTTGCCCATGGCTGGGGTTCGTCCGTCCGGCCGTCTAAATTCGAGGGAGTTTGCGACATAGTCTCACTAGCTGAAGAACAGGGGTAGGTTATGGTCCTGTAGGCGTGGCAATGATGTTGAATTCGAGGAATCGCAGGTGTCTTTACAAGTTGTTGCCAGTTCAGTAGAGGTTCGGATTCAGAAACCTTTTCACCCTCTGGATCATTCGCTCGCACATGGCGTCGGTCTGCTAATGTCGAGCTGTGGCGACGTTTTTCAGGATGCCGGCAAGTTTGGTGAATGCTTGTCAGGAGGCAGATATGACCTTGGCTTTGGGGTCCGTGACAAAAACCTGACAGCAGCCAACCTGGTCATGTAGATGCGAGTTGTGGAGATCTGCGAGGGTTTGCGCTGTCAATCCCGCCTTGGTTGGGACGAGAACGATCTGGGAGGGGAATTAGTCGAGCAAAGCAACAGCAGCAGTCGAACAGACGCCATGTGGCCCGAATGATACTTGCATTGTGAAGGTGTCAACTCCTATCATCTCCCAGCCAGTGTGAGGGACCAGGAGAGGATGGAGGAAGTCGTGGCTTTATTTGGGATCCTTAAGGTGTTGGCGATTGTTAAAGCTGGTGATGTTCTGTTTCATGTCAGAAAAATGTATGGCCAGTAGTACTTTGTGATGATTTTCTTGAAGGTCTTGGTGTGACCCTGCTGACTGTAATAGGCCGATCGGTTGTGGTCCTGTGCCATGATAGACCCGCACATGACCTCCTGAAGGTAGAGTCTCCAATCGTAGTGGACAAAGCCAATGTTGAATCTATGTTTATCGAGGTAGCTTGGCTTTGAGACGTTGTTTCCAATGCTGGCTGGTTGTGTCTTGTCGCTAAGGGCATATGGTCTTCATTGGTCATGCAGTGGAGCCATCCTGCTACTTTTTCCGGGTTATTGAAGTCGTCCGCCAGTTGGTCAATCGGTCGCACCTTGTCATTGGAGATGAGTAGGGTGTTGACAAGGATTTCGATTAATTCTTGGCATATGGCTTGCTTGGTGGTATATTGCCGTGCACAAGATAGAGGGCCTGTGATGGTGTTGGATGGACCCGGCAAGTATTCGATGCAGAACTCGTGTTCCTGGAGTTCATCGATCAAGCCACCTTGTCGGCAGCTAAGCTTTTGCTGGGTGTTCAGATAGATGAGGGACTTGTGGTCCCTGAACGCTGGGACGTGGATGCCAATGAGCTGGTGGCAGTTGGGTTTCAGGAGTTTGACGAGGGCAAGTAGCTCTTTTTTGTGTACTGGGTAGTGCAGCTCTGCCAGCTTCATCTTAAGGCTTAAGTACAAGTGGAAGTCGAGGGATGTTGGTCAGCCCCCTGATAGTGGTCGGAAGTGGCGTCGGAATTCGATCACTGCCTTAGCGCTCTGAGCTGCCCATCTGCCTACGGCGTAGTCAGAGGCATCAGAGAAGGGGTAGGCTTCGAGGCTTGGATTGAAACTGTGGAGGACAGGTTGAAGTGGAGCTGGTTTGCAGGAGATGCTCAAAGGAGAACTGCTCGCGTTCAGTCCAGACCCAGGGTTTCCTTTCGGGTGGAAGTTCTGAAAGGGGGTAGGCAATCTCTGAACTGTTGTCGACATCTGGTAGGAGGTTTTGATGACTTCCAGGAGGGTTTGGTTGCCGTTTCACTGGGTTTCCCATTTGAGGACTGTGCCGATTTTGGATGGGACAATGGAGATGCCGTTGCGCCTGACTTGGTGACCACAGAACTAGACTTCCTCCTTGCCGCAGAGGCCATAGTCTGATTTTCAGCTTGAGCTTGAGCAGGGTTGCCAGGGCTTCTTCAACGTCTAGCTCATGTTCTTCTTCAGTCTTGCAGTGGATCAGGATCTTGTCGAAGTACGAGGTGACAAAGTTTTTGTACAAGTGACCCAGGTTGGAGTTCTTTAATGTACCTTGGAAGAGGGCTGGAGCAATCATAGTCTGAAAGGCATGAGTAAGAAATTGAATTGGCCATATCTTGTTTGAATTGCTGTTTTCTCGATAGTGTCACCTGCGACTCAGATTCGATGGGAGGTGTCTTTGAGGTCCACAAAGGTGTAGTATTGGCTTCAGGTAGTCTGTTGTGCATCTCGAGGAGGCTGGGTAGCGGCGTCCGATCTCACCTGGTGACAGAGGTGAGACCACTATAGTTGCATGCCTCCGTCTTTCTTGTTGGTGAATACGGTGGGTGCTCTCCATACCAAACGAGAATGCCGAATCCATCCTTCGTCTAGGTAGCCATTGATCTGCTTCCATAATTCATTCAGCTCATCTTGGGTGAGCAGGCGAAGCGGGTTGAACTTTCGCTGAGCGTCTTCGATGAGCTCGAGCGAGAGGTTGAGCTTGCCTGGATCAGGCAGAAGACCAATGTTTGGCTCAGAAAGGGTCATTATGTCATATTTGTTGATCAACTGTTTGAGGTAGCCGTCCTGTCCGTCATTGCGATGTGGACTGTTTGGGGCAGGCTGTTCTGAAAGAGGAGCCCCATCAGGGTGGGGGACAAGTAGTATGTATTTTGATGACATTCAGGTTGTCGGGGTTGCATTCCGGGATGCATTGAAACAATGCATTTGAATTTTCCGCAGCACCATGCTTTGAGGAATAGGTTGGTTTCATCTTGAAACAGGTATGAATCAAGGAGATCAGGATCCGAGAGTCCGTTTCTATGGCTTAAGTCAATGGCAAAGATTCAAGAATTTGGACAAGGGCAACCCTCCCCTGATTCTGGGGGTAGAGATGTTTCCCATTCTCAGTTGTGAGGGAATGTTGAATTTCTGCCTTTGATGTTTGAATTCTAAAGCGGATCTTTCTGTGCTGTGAGGCCATGCAGTAGTGAGGCCCTGGAACTGCTTAGCTAGTTGGAGTCTGAGGATAACGTCATATCAGATGGAGGCAATGACGAAAGGTAGGCCCTTGGGCTAGGCTCTGCTCCTCGAGGCTAGGTCTGGCAGGCTGATGTTAGCATGAGTCATATAGGCGGATTGCGTCAATTAGCCACGAGCTGCTAGATCCATTTGAAGGAGTCTGGAGGACTTGACGCTGCCAAAGCGGCGCCTAGCAACGAAGCTGTTGGATACCACCACTGGGTTGGGTACTTAACGCTGTTACCCAGCCTCCTTACCATGCTTGACTGACTAGCCGAAGACAGACATTTCAGCCTTGTGGGCTAAAAAGATGCCTACCATTGAACCTGGATCGCAGACAACGCTATCGAGAAGACAGCATTTTGAACAAGATGCGGGCAGTTTGAGCTCCCAGTGATGCCATTTGGGTTATCTAACACCCCAGCTGATACAACTCAAACACATGCTGATAATCAAGTCCAGGAAATGCGTCTCGGGCAAGGAAGCAGTCAAGTTACGCGGTCATCAAGTCAGGCGTGACTGCATCTCTGTTGCCCTGATCTAAATTGCCACTGTCCTGGAAAGGGAAATACCATGGAACATCCTTGATATCAAGTCCTTCCTGGGACTTACTCACAACCTTCTGCCTTAGGTTGGTAACTACTCAAAGATCCCCTACCCGCTTTCAGAACTGCAGTCGGAATCGATACCCCGGATGTGAACTTATTACAAGCTATTCTCATTCGACCATCTCCAACAGCCATCTCCACCGCACCATAGCTCTGAAACCTACGCCTTCTCAGATGCCTCTGACTATGCCATAGGTGGATGGGTGGCTCAGCATCCTAAGGACGATGATCCTATTCTGATGCCGCTTTAGACCAGTATCAGGGACCTGACCAGCCTCCCTTGACTTTGACCCATCTCAAACTTGCATGAAGTCCAACCTACTCATATATGATTTATAGGCGAGATGAATCATCTGACAAGTCTAAGACTCCATCAACTGGGAAAAAGCTGCAACATGGCTCCACTACATGACCATTGGTGACTATGCCCTCGACATCTAAGTAAGACTAGCTAGCACTGGAAATGAACACCAAGCGTCTTCACCGAACATAGATTCAACAAAGGCTTCCTTTCCTAAGACAATCACCTCTACGCACCAGAGGTCTTGCGCAGATCCAGCATGGAATGATATCACTAATGAATTGCTGATGATGGTCATCAGGGTCATACCAAGACTGTCCAAAAAATAGTCATAAAGTACCACCGGCCATCTATGTTCTCTGAAATTGAGCAGTATGTAACCAGCTATCTGGACAGTGAACGCTTTTACAATCACAAACAATGAGAAGATTCTCTTCATCCTCATCCGCCTCCTCCAGCCCGCTGGGAGAGGGTCGGACTCGACGCCTTTACGATGCCAGTATCATTCAGGCCACCCTGCAAGCTGTAAACTGGTCCCTTGGCTTTGTTGGCTAATACTCCTCCCACCCAACCCCTCCCCCGACCCCTTGGGGAACCCAACAAAGCATTGGACCGGACCTTGTCTTAGGTCCTATCAGATAGGATCAGAGGGAAAGCGAATCATGCTTCTCCTGACGAATGCGGGATGGATGGCGCAAACCCTGGCAGAACACTGCAACTTGCTGATATACGGGCAGGTTGGCTGCCCTCAGGTCTTTGTCACTGACCACAAAGCTAAGGTCATGTCCTCCTTCTGGCAAGCATTCAGAAAAATCGCCAGCATCCAGAACAGCGTTGCCCCTGCTTACCACCAGCAGATTGACAGCAAGTGCGAAAGAAGCATCCTGACAGTGAAAAAGGTTCTGAAGCCTTACCTTGACCAAACCTGCGACAACTGGTCGAGATTTTTGCCATTGCTCGAATTCAATATCAACACAATGTCTGCCAGAGAACTCTTCCTAAACCTGTTCTTTAACAAACAAGGCTGTGTTTCAGACTCTCTTGAATTAGGACGACCAGACAAGCGAATCCCTGCCATGGGCAAATCCACCACCAAGAAGCTGTTGCGGGGATTCGCCCCAGAGCAGAAGGACATCCAGGCAATCAAGTTAGTGTCCCCTTGACAAGCGCAAGACCGGTATGCCAGCTAATAAAATGAGGACTGTTAGCCATAGTCCATGAAGTCGGATACTAAGTCCTCCTCATTAACTCAAGACGTCCCTACCAGAAAAACTCATTGTCTGCTGGGCTTCCCCCTTCAAGATCACACGCCCTGGCCCAACTCCGGACACCTACGAGCACGACATTTTGACTAGCAGCATACATCACGCCTGGCTGTTCTTCCACGTCAACATCTTGAAACGCTTCACCCAATCAAATACCTCCATCCCTCACAACACCGACATTGTATCAAGCCCTGCTCCGATTGACATGGAAGGTGGTGACAAAAGGACTATCCTGAGGATCATCAAAGTGAAAAACTACGGCAGACAACACAAGCAGGTATCTAAGACCTTGCTCATGACAGCAATCTGCTCCTCTGGAAGTATTGTTTGTGAAAACCAGAGAACAACATCATGCATTACAACACAAGAGGGAGCCAGAGCACCCTTGGACAATCGGAGAGCTTGCTGGTGACGGTCTGGAACTTCCACAGACAGTCGCTTGTAAGGGCCCAGAGAACAACCACACGCGTTTCAGTGCAAGCAGGGTAGAACAACCTACCTTTACCAAATCGTCCTCGATGCAACGCAAGACGATGGAACAAATTACCCCCAACCGTCTGCTTTGCAACTCAAGAGGGTGGAATAGAATACTCTGCAACCGGCTTAGTCTTGACCTCTGCTAAACCTTCCGAATTCCTCCTCTAAAAAATATCTTGGTACCATTAATTAGGATCAGTCACACTCATTCTCTTTCAAGTCTATCTGACTCCTCGTTCATGAACAAACTTTGAACCAGGTGGGCCTAGAGATCTCCGCTCCTCAAGGTCCGGAACTCTTACTCACTTCATTTATATTCCGCTGTCTTTTCCGCCAGCCACAAAATCTAGGGGGGGTGTGCAGAGACTGCTGTGGGTCGTTCGCAAACTCAGTCATCTTCAGTAACCCTCTCACTTCTTCTTATCCGCGCCTCTCCAGCAATTTGTAACTTGCTATTTCCGCTGCACTTTTCCCTCGCTGTCATAGAGCGCCGATGTACACCACTTCATCACATGCCTCTGTCTCTTCATGCACATTATCCTATATATTGGTTTCAGGTCCACATGGAAGTTTCTTTTCTGTATATAAACATCAAACATTCCTGGAATACACATTATTGAAGTCTTCACGCTCACGTCTCTCAGATCCTCCACCTTTCCCATTTCTTTCAAGGATCTCCCGTGACTTACTCCACAATGAGCGCCCCGCACACCAGAGAAACATCAAACCTAGCAACTCTATGTTCTCGTAAATCCTTAATTTCAGACCCTGTGTGACGTTGCTTCAAGTGAGAGAGTCGTGCGCCTTTCCACGAATCCCCCATCCACATAGTACATGGTGAAGTACAACTGACTTCTACCCTTGGTCAGAGTTCTTTCTCCAAAATCATACCATACCTTCCTGCCCTTCTTGCTGTGACTAAGTGGCTTCTCCGTCCCTCTGAAGACCTCCATCTATTCCCAAAGTGGCTGCCCTTGCAACCTCCAAATCTTTACACATTTCTTTCAATCACCGTCAGCAGTAATATAGCACCAAAAACTTTCTGTTCTTTACATGATAGCACCACGTCATCACTTCCTCGTACCCTCTCATAGAAAACTCATCAAGACAAGACGTTCCAGGGTAGTGGATAGCGTCCAGACCACCAGTGGCCCTCGAGGATCCACTGGGAACCACAGCATCAAAGAGCAACAAGGTTACTAACATGGCCGGAGTTGGACCTGGAGCGAGAGCTGGCTTCTGGGTGGCTGGCAGGTATGACGAAGATTGTTTCAGAGCCAGCTTTGCCGGCCTTCCTTGCCCGAAATCAACTGCCCAGTCCACGCGCACCACCGCTAACCTGGCCAACATCAATGCCCCCTTCTCCTCCAATCTTGTCATTGTCTGAATCAATTTTTGTCAACTGACTCCCGCGAACAACTTTGAAGAGCCTTTCCAAAAATTCTGGAAAGAGATCTGCTCTGGAAAGTTTATAGGTACAACAGATTTGACCGGAGCCCTGAAGTGGCTCCAAATTTTTTCTCCTCGGGAAGCTACCACCTAGTAAAAAACCACAAAGGTGAACTTTAAGCAGATTGCGGCCTACAACCTAACTGGATATAATGCTCAGACGGCTAACCTACCGCCTCAACTACTATCTACCCACTCACCTACCAGGATATCTGCCACGTCTTCCAAGTCTTCGCCATTGGTTCATGGAAATGGTGTGTTACCAACCTGCTGGAAAAGTACAACTGACACGTTGCCTTACCTCCAGGAGCACCCCCCAGCACTCCATGGCGACTGGCTGGATATCCTTCCCCTGTTATTCTCATCGCTGCCTTTCTGAACTACTTCTTTCCAAAGAACGTGATCAACAATATGAAACTGGTCCTCTAACCTGTGCTTTGGGGCCAGCCTCTCTGAATACCAATACCCCTCAATTAACCCCTCAACCAAGCCCTCCTACTACTTGTCCAGTACAACTGAGAGCCACCAATCATGGATTAAGAGTTCATCAAAATCTACAGGGCTGGAATCATTAGGCAGCCTACTGTCTGGGCAGAACATGATAGTTATGAGGCAGCCAGGAGTGCGTCAGGATATCAACAAGAACGTCCGTCAGTTATTTTGTCGAAGCCCACAATAACTTTGGCCTTGTCGATGTCAATAGTCCAAGCAAAAAAGAACACAAAGGTTCCTGAAGCGATGCACAATATTCTAGAGCACTAATCCAGCTTGGCATTCTTCCTTTGCAGGCTGGAACCCGCAGAGCATCATCTTCACATGGCTTCCAGTTGAAGCAAAGCATCTCAATGGAACTGGAAACTCTCTGCTGAGACTCAACCAGCCAGGGCCTCCGCCGCATTCCCATTCCCATACATAACGCCTTTCATTTCCACATAGGGGGCTCTGAATCCTTTCCAGACTTGCTGGGCTGACGCCATCATGACTTCACAGGCTAGGCAATCCCCTCCAGGAATGATCCCGTCCGTGATTCTGGGCCAGCCCAACGCTATCGTTGATTATCAGTAGTCCTATGCAGTCGACAGGGAGTTGCCCACAACAGCGTGAACCCACAGAGGCGAGTACGGGAACATCAGCCAAGGACATGGCAGGATCTGTGGAAGAGGAGGCACAAAGGGCACAAACCCTAAAGGAGTTGCTAGAAGAGCTGCTGCTAAAAGTTGGGGAGGAGGACGCTGCGGTAGTATGTTGTACACAGCTGCTTACTTGTCTGGAGGAAAAAAACAGCAGCCTTTGAAAGAAGCAATCTCCTACGGCTACAACAAGCCAATCTACCAGTTTAAAAGTTACAACCTGGAAATGAATGCCACCCTTGGGATGGGGGATCTGGAACACGCCTTGTGCATTGAGCATGGTCCAATCCCGGATGCAACTAGCGAGAACCCTTCCATGCAGAAAGAAAATTTGTTGGACTCTTCCTGGGAGTCATTTGTGAACGGTCATAAGTTTTGAAGGTGTCTGCAGAAAACCCTACTCTGCTTAGGTAGAGGAGGGGGATCTGTGGTGCCCACTCGCAACACAAAGTTGATTAAGCCACCCTTCATTGAAGATACTGTCAAGCCGACTTTCTTTGACCCTCTTGGCATCCAGCCTTGCTTCAACGGCCCATTTTCAAGAATCTTCAATGACTCATGCCACAATACACTAGTGTTGTCCAATTGCTGTGTCTCTATGGATCTCACCCGCACAGTGAGGTCATCTCGACCCCATCAAGTTGACCTTGTGTCTCCTGGCGAGTCAACTTGACCCATCTATAAGACTCTGGTCAACATCACTCTGGCCAACTCTGTTCTTTAAGCAGCAACTCTCGACAAGTTATTTCGTTCACACATCAAAGGCAGAACTTTGGCAGTCTGACGCAACCAACCCCTTGTAAACAGGAAAAGCCTAGACTCCTGGAAACGCCAAGATAGAGACCTCCCCTTTCCTCAAATATCTGGCATCCACTTCAGCCACAAGAACAAATTCCAGGGACTCTAACTCATGTCATTCATCCCTGTTGATGCCTTCATCAAAATGAAGTAAAACTGGTGTCTCAAACCATCGCAAAGTTCGACTACACTCTCTAGTACCCACTGGTACACCCATATGTTGTGGATATTAACGCTGTACAGTTTGCCACCACGAAGCAACTCCTTGACCTGATCACATGAAGCCTTTGGTCGACAAGCTCACAAACGGATAGTACAGCTTCTTCAAGGAACTTATTGTGGAGTATAATAAAAGCAGTCTGTCCAGGTCAAGCATCATAAATCCGATTAGTCAATGCAACAAGAACTTGTTTCTAAAAAGCCTCCAAGAAGCCAAGCCCAAGTTCCAAGAGCTTTTGCCACTCACTAAGAACAATTTTGACTAGTTCAAGACACAAATAAACAACCATTTGGAGAGAGGATGGATGCAGCACTCCCAATATGCTGGGGGAGCACCGATTGTCTATGGTGAGAAGAGAGACTGCCATGTAAGGCTCTTTCTTTAATATCAAGGTCTCAACTCGGTCAATAAAAAGATTGAACCACCAAGTCCCCTTGAGATGGTCAATTTACTAACTGACGCCAAGTATTTGCCCTTGTTGGAATGAGCAATGTCTACCATCCTATATGTTTGTGGACTACACCATCAACAAGACAGCAATCTGAGCCCAGCTTGCCCAATTCGAACTGACGGACAAGATATTTGGGCTATCAAACGCCCCTGCGGGCTTCTGGCCTTTCATGAACTTTAGCATTGGGCGTCTGTGGGACAAGTTGGTAATCCACTACCTCAATTTCATCTCCATCAACTGAAAGACAGAGGAAGGACAAAAGCAACAGGTGGAAGGCAACCTTCTGACTTTCCTTAAACGTCAAGTCAACATTGCGCCAGAGGCGTCACAATACCTGCCCCTGTCCGAACGATTCTCAAAAGTTTGATCAACCAGTTGAATAGATCCCAGCCATGAGCAAGGTCTCTAACAAAATGCAAGTGCTTGTGTGTGCCCGAGAGTAGCAGGACAACCAAGCCATCATCCAAATAGTATTCTGACCAGCCAAGACTGTTATTCCATTTTTTACGACGAGACCGCAAGCCCACCCCCTTTGAATCCCGTAGCAAAAGCAAAGTCCTTCTCAACGATGCTGGCATTATCGACCCACTCTAGTGTTCTCCACCTTTTTAAACTCATTGCCTGGCAGGTAGCGCCATTCAGCCCAGGCCCCCCTCTCGACACCTACAAGCCTCACATCTTGACTAGCAGAGTCTTCTAAGTCCGGTCACACTTCCAAGTCCACATCCTGAAGCCCTTCATGCAAACCAACTCCTCAATCCACCACGACACCGACATCATGTTGTCCCTTGCTCCCATCGATGTCCAAGGAGATGGCTAATGAATCACTGACAAGATCATTGAAGTCAACTACTAAGACAGGAAACCAAAGGGTTAATCTTGCGCTGAATGGTACCTCCTCAAGTGGCTTGGGTACCCTGATGCTGACAACCAGTGATTCTAGATCAAAGCCTTCAAGGGCACCAAAGGGCTCAAAGAACCAACTCATCCCCTGCCCCTCCTCAAAGCTCCTCCAATCCAGAATCCACCAGACCCTTCTACTCTGACTCCAGCGAGCCCTCGACAAGAAAATCCCAAGATATGTAGTTCAAGACTCAACATTGAAGCAAGCTTCAACTTGTCCTGGACTCTTTTCATCAAGCCCGACCTAAGATGACGTCTCTGCTTCATTTTGCAGTATTGTCCGAATATGACAGCTTGGGTAATCTGTTTGTTTCTGTTGCTTTTAGGTTCCTCTCGGGGTGGGATTGGGTGGTTTCACAACTTCCCCCAAACTTTCCAAGCTTCCAAGAGATCCATAGAACTTTTTAAAAACAGCATGCAAATGCTACAAGAAGGGTGCTCGACAACCCTTTTGAAAGCATGTGCACCCATAACATGAGGGATCTGGAACCCTATCCCTGGAATAGATTGTTTAGGACAACCCAGTGAACAAGTGCATGTGCATCTCACAGGAGAAACTCAACCACGCTACAACCACACACGTATTACGCAGCAGTGAGCTGGTGACCCCTGAAACCCCCGCATGCACACATCAAAAGAAGGAGACAGAAAACCCTGGGCCCACCTGGAAGTGGCTCCTGATGGCCAGGCAATCCCCCAGAATGATTGCTAGTGCCAGACCCGGAGAAGAATGGCAATAAGAGGTCTCAACCAAGAACCACTCCATCTTTGAAAGTAAGATGCCGCTAACAAAATATCTGTAGGTGTCATGATCCAGAGTCTTGCTGAGCGGTCCTCCTTGTCAAGAGGTTTCTGGAACACTTTCATTTGTTGGATTTGGATCATTATTGG